>JARJDS010015775.1:0-11997 GCA_030264155.1 Atheta pasadenae | reverse complement strand
TGAACTATTCTTTTGTTTTTATTTATTTTATCTTTCTCGTTGTTGATTTCTGTTTCAACATATTGATACACACACTCGATAGTCAATTGTTTTGTTTATTAATCTTGATTGGCCGTAGAGTAGAGTTATCGTCCTCATTTGTTTAGTTTGTTGATATCAACACCGAACAATCAATTGTGAAAAAAAAAAACAAAATGCGTTTGCGCTTGGGTTAAATGAGGAAATTATGTTGAAATTGTTAATTTAGTTTTATATTCGGGTTTATTAGGTTAATTGTGACGATTTTCGATGGACTTAATAGGTAAATTATAATTCTAAACGTTTATGAGAGGAAGCATTCATCTCTTCTGGTAGTCAGTCGTAATGAAGCCATGAAATATACTCGTAGATGTTGTTATAATTGTGCAGACTTATGCAGACGGACGTCGAGGACGTGAAGAAATGAAAGAAACGAAAGAAAGGCCGACACGTCTTTTGTTTTATTTATGACTTATAATCGCGCATAACGTTTACCAATAATGACTTTACTATTTGCTATTAGCGTTAATTATAATTATAATTATAACATTGGAAACTTTTTATTATTATTTGTAATGGTCATTGCCATTCATCTTGAATTTTTTTTTTTGAATTTTTAATTAACATTAGTTTAGTTTACGCTGAATCCAAGATTAATTTTTTGTTTTCAATATAAATCGATAAAACGATGAAAAACAAGACATATTTGTTATGCATGACGACCAGTATAAATCATTCATATGAGTGTTGGGTTGCATACGTTAATAAAATTACAATTTCATCGAAAATTATATGGAAATTTTTATTTTTAGAGGTTAAAATTGAACAAATTAGTTGATAAAAGTATTAAATTGTGTTTATTAAAGTTATTTACTGTTTTGTACAGTGTACAGAGTGAAAGAAAACATAAAATAAAATTTTTTTATTTGAAAATAAAACGATAATGACTGAAAACATAAATTTGTTATGCGCTACAGATTGTAATGAGTGTTGGGTTGCATACATGAAACCAAACATCTGTTGTTTTTCTGCACAAACAAACCAAAACTCGTCGATTCTAATCTATCAATGTTTGCAATTCGACAAAATATCTCGAATTAAGAATCAAATTCATTGTTTCACCGAATCAATCAATACAAGTGTTGAACATGATGACTAACAACATAACCAAACAAATTATTTGTGAACATTGGTGTTCACATGATGTTTAGTGTCATTTAGCCTGAGCACAATTCAGTTTAATAACTAATGATTGATTAGCGCTGTGTGTGGTTGTTATTAATTCTAATGTTTATTTAAATTCTTGTTATTGCAGTCATGGCAATGGCGACCCAGACGCAGACACACAACCAAACCCAAACGAATTGGAAGTTTCCTGCTGCGAACGTCGGTAAGCTTCAATCGTCACCGACCAACACGGGGAGTAACAATTTAACATTAAAAAACTTAAAAAGTGTACCATCGCCGCCCATAAGACAAAAACCAACAACAATTAACAACAATGGTAGGAATTTAACGCACAAATTGAACGAAAACAACGAAAAACAAACATTGTCGTTCTCCCAAGTGCGCAGGAAGTTAGAAGAATCACGAAAATTGTTCCTGCATCAACAAAACGACACAGACGATGAAGATAACCTCAAAATTTGTGAAGAAAAATCCCTGAGTGGTTTAATTAATGTTCAAACACAAATCAAAGTTTTGAGTACTGATAAAGTTGATTGTGTTGATTGTGATGTGACTAACGAACCATCTGAAGTGGTAACAGTGTGTAGTCAATCAACGAATGAAGTTTTGACAAGATTAAGTTCATCATCGTCAACTCAAAACCCAGATGAACCAATCCGCAGTCGTCCAACGAAGAAAATCAGTTTCAAAATTCGTAAGAACGCGTCGATTTATCGGCGCAAAGCTCCCGACGCTAAAACATTGAATTTGGTGCAGGAACTAACGAAAAAGTACAACGAACTTGATGAGCAACAACATAACCAAGGTAAGATTCGTTTGGTCAAGCGGAATAGTAATAATTTGAAGCGGAAACCAAGCCAAACTCAGCCGAAAAGTGATGTTAAAGTAAAAACGCCCGATTCAGTCGAAAATACGAATGTGAAACAAGCGATTGCGATTTTTGAGCAGAAATGTACGACTAATTTACCAGTAGCGACATCTGGTGGCAGCGGCGGGAACGTGAAACCTCGAGTAGCGGCGAAAACGTTCGACGCCAAAGCGATTGCTGCGCGCAATCAAGAGAAACGTATGCGTTTGCAAAAGAAACTGAACAATAGTATTGCCGCTAACAATCAAAGCAATAATAATATTGAGATGTACACGATGCCACGATGTAACAGCGCCATTGTTACGGATTTACGTAATGTTTGTGAAGACATCGCATTGCCTGCTGCTGAGGTGGTAGCACACGGTGATGAGAATATGGATGATGTTAGTGCGTCGACGCACGTGAAACAAAACACATCGGTGACAAATAGAGAAACAAAATTGGTGGCGACAACAACAACGATAAACAAGATGGATGCGTGTGATAGTGACGAGTTGCAAGTGGTGTCGTTGCCCATGGCGATGGTCAAGAGGTGCGAGAGTAATTACGAGTGTCAGAAGTTTGCAAAGTATCAACAAGCTAGGTTGAGTTTATCGCAATTTAAAACAAGTGAAGAAACAAACGCAACAAACAAAACAAACTCGAGGGGAGAAGCAAGTAAAACAAAGCTTGTTGATGAAATAAATGCCTGTGAACAGAAAACTGTAAATGTTGAGAATGAAAATAGTACTTGTCGTATGGAGATAGATGGCGCTACTGCTACTGGCGCTGTTGCTTCCGAAAAACTTAAAGTGTTATCATTAGATGATGATTATGAATTTGTGGTACCACCAGATGATGAATTACTGTCCAATGATGAGAAAAATCTTAATAATAAAACCGAAGAAGTACCACCATTACCACCACGGAGTAATAAACTATCACAGATTTACACATCGATCAAAGCTACTCTCACGCCATCTATTGGCCAAAAACCTTTAAACTCTGATAAGACCACAAGTGGTCATTTTGATGATAATGTCGATGACGATTATGAAATACCCGAAGCGCCATCTACACCTGATACGTTGAAATCGCACGAAGAAAATATTTATGAATCGCTATCAAGGTGTTCGCGATCGTCTGATTTTGTTGATGTGGTTGAATCGGAAGATTTAACAAAGTTTAGAACACGGAAATCTTCTGCTGGTTTATCGAGGAATCAACATGAACCCTTACCGCCGCGTCCGCCATCTTCGGCGTCGTCTACGCCATCTATCGAGTACGAAAATGATGAGTCTAATTATTATGAAAGTATTTATAGCAAGCGAGATGATAATTATGAAAGTATTTACGGCGGAAGTCGATTGGAATGCGGGGTGAATGGAAAACGCAATTCTATTTCGGTGCAGAGTGTCCAATCCGATCAGCAGAGTAATAGTATTTATGGAAGATCGATTACTAGTTGGGCTGAAGAGGTTATGGATACTTATATTTCGGGCAGTTGTGTCAGTTTTAATGGGAGTTCTTCGAACGGTAGTCAAAATGGTGGAAGTGTTAAAGCTGTTAGTGAGTTGAGTGGGAGCAGTGATGATTGGGTGGATATTTCCGATCATGAGTGTGATGAGGATGGGAGGAAGAATAAATTTGTTATGTGAGTATCTTTTTTTTAAGATTAATATTATTTTTATTTGAGGTTATGGTGAATATCTTCACTGTTTTTACGGTTAGGAATCTGTAATGTCGGTAATTTTTGTTTAAATCAATAATTTCACCTCCAATACTTTACACAACAGTAGAAAACTTTAAAAAACATAATTTAATACTTTTAACAACTAATTTTATGATTTTACACACAAAAACTATAAATTTACCTAAAATTTTCGACTAAATTGCATTTTTATCAACGTAGAAACCTGCAGTGTCGGTAACTTAGAATACATTACATTAATTTGCATGAATTTCGTTTAATTCATGCATGAATTCACGTGATCCAGCATGAAATCGTACGAAATCAAAAAGAATCTCATGCGATTTGCTACAATTTCATAGAAATAATTCAAAAGCATTCATCGCCAACAGCAATCGACGCGATTATGTCACTCAGTCATTGTAAAATCCATGTGTCGGTGTCTTCGGATGTGTGTTTTTGATAGAAATTACCGCGTTATAACCCGCTGGAATGTTGTAATTACGCGTTTACATACACATTTATTGCATTACACACCACTTCACATTATATTACCTTACATTACTCGTTGTCTCGCATTGCAGTTATTCACTCTTTATTCCCGTAATAGTTATTAACATTCTTTTTTTTCTCATTGTTTTCGTTTGGTATTTTATTTGCGAAACTGTAACACAGACAAAACTATTGAATTGTGTGGAATTGACTTGGAAAAGTGCTGTAAAAGTTTTAAAAAATAACGGAGTAAAGTTTGAAATAAATTGAAAGTTGTGGTTTAATATAGGCAACCAACTGTAATGTCATGTTATATGGGTTGCATACAGTGAATACTCATTTGATCACGTTATAATGCGTTATAACTGGTTATAACGTGAAACATGTTTAGGAAGGAGAATAATAATACGGTGTATACTTGGTTGCCTAAGTTAAATCAGTAAATGTACATTTATTGAATGCAATAATTTTATTTTTAGTATTTAATTGTGGTTTTGATTTAATTACAAACAACTTTCACATTTTTTCTTGTCTTATTCTCAATGCAATTTATTTTTTCTCTTGTTTTGCAACAAATGAGATTTACAATGATTCAATCTTAATCAATTTTATTATTTTTTTCTTTTTTTTTCTTAAATAATTAATCTTAGTTTTTCTTATGTCTCACATAAACATTTTTTGTTCATTTTAACTTACGTTTTACGTTTGTACTCTTCATTTCTTGTTTATTCGATTGAAACTTAAAGTGTGAAACTTGATTCCTTCATTTTCTCTTTGTTTTTATGCTGATGATTATTCCGCTCGTGCTTGATATGCATGCATATTTCATATTTACATTACATACCTGCATTTCTATTTTTATGCAGCGTTTGCTATTGTTTGGTTCGGTTTGCATTTCAATATCATTTTCTTTCTCCACTAATTAACGATTAATGGCTTGGGGACCATGATGGCACTCAGTTTTACTTTTGCTCTCGTTCGTTAAACACACTAACGACTTAATTCTAGTGTTAATTCAACACTTATATGTGATTTATAACAATTTGTATGATTTTTTGTTATTTTTTTGTTGGTGCGTAGTGTTCGCGAAGCGAGGCATCAAAAGGTCACCAAGAAGAACTCTGGATGGTCGCAAAGGATTCGAGGACAGTGGAATAAAGTGCCGAAAAAGATGCATCACGGTGAGTTTTTTTGTTTATTAATAAACAGTGATAATTACAAAACTGGATGACATTGATGCGGTTCAATTTAATGTCATGAAAAAAAACAAGAACGTACGAAAAACAAAATGAAAGTAGTAGCATAAATTATTTAGTTATATGTGAGTGTGTATAGATGGCAATGATGGTATAATATTATACAATTTATTAATAACATAATCGTCATCTAGATTCTAGGCCAAGCCTTTTTCGAGCATTGACGCAAACATAATGGCGCCGCAAGGTGCTACGAATCTGGGTGATGCTGATTCGTCCGACGTAAAGTAGTTGTGGATGTATCAGACTCAATCAGACATTCCTCAAACCTCGAAACAGGTTTGGTTTGGATTGGTGAATTGTATTTTAAGATGTTGAGATGCAATATGAAGTAACTGTGATCAATACTTGGCGTATCGAAGTTATTTTTAGTTTTTAATGAAAATTTTCAATAAATTAGAATTTTTTTTTGTTTTATATTAAAAATTTGAAAATTGTTGATTTTGCACACAACGCCATCTATAATTCTATAGCATTAAAGCGAGGTTTTTAACCTAAAAAACTACAAATTTATTGTAGTAAAAGTACCAATACTTCAAAATACAAGCAGACAATAGAAATTAGTTAGGTTATAGTCGATTAGTCACAAATTACAATCATTTAGTTGATTGTTTCTAATTTATACTCAATTTTTTGTTGTTTTATTTTGAGTGTTACAAGGTGAAATAGTAAATTAAAACAAAAAAACTGCGAAAATAAAAAACAAACAATTGTTTAGTAACATAGATTATGTTTACGTTTAAGTAATGAGACAATTGACAATATCCGCCATTTTGTTTCGCAGTTTCGCATAATTTACTAACCTATTTTGTTTGTAAACTTCAATTACTTTGTGTTTTGTTTTCTTTTGTTTTGGCATTAAAGTGTGTTTAGTATATCCTGGAATTTAAGTATGTATCATTAAAAATAAAATGAAATAGAATTAAACAAACGAAAACAAGAGGAACAATAAATGAAATAAATGAAATAAAAAACAAAAGAATGCAATTGCAGCGTGACAATGCAAATAAACGGCGAATAAAATTCAAATAAGAACGTGTATTTCTTTCTCTCTGTGTTTCTAAACTGCGTTTGTTTTTGCTGCACGTTCATTTGTTTCACATTTCTACACGTATTTAAACTTTAAACTTAAACACTATTCAATTGTTTTTTTTTTTTTTACGTTAGTATTCGCGAGTTATTTAGTTTCTTCGTTTGTTTTTTTGTTTGTTTGTTTGTGTGGTGTGAGCGTGAAGGAGTGAAATATAAAACAAAACATCAAACAGAAACACAAAACAAAACAATTGCCTGCACATCACACATGCACAGAACTTGATGGCAATTAATGGAAAACAATAAAATAACATAAAAACAAAACACAATGCATGCATATTATCTACTTATTATTAAATTTATTAATTCATTAATTAATTTTTAAATAAATTAATAATAAAATATTTATAGTTATAAAAATTTATTTAGTAATTAATGTTATTACTAATTAAGTAGTTAACTAATTTTTCAATTTTTATTCTTAAAATAAAATCAATAAGTTCTTAAATTTTTAAATTAACAAAAATTAACAAAAACAATTATTTTAATATAATAATTAATAAGTAGCCACATGATTGAAAGTGAAATTAAATTTTACGATTGTGGTTTACGAAACATTCAACTGTTTATTATTTAAAACAAATGAAATTAAATGTATGTGTACCACGTGCGTGGGTACAAAATGGCGTCCGTGTTTTGTGCGCATGCGTGGGTTGCCATCTTGGAAATTTACAACACTAACTAAATTTTGAGTATTAAATTTTTAATTGTACTTAAGCGTTGTTTTATGTTTTAAGTTTTGTTTTAATCACTTTATCTATACCAATCAGCATTAAATTAAAATTTTGTTCATATAATACGTAATATGTTAATTTTTACGCCATTTTTTTTCATTTGGTTTCCTCATTTATTATTTATTTATTCATGGCGTTTATAACGTTCACGGTTTGAACATAAAATACGCAAAACAAATGAGAATCGGCCATGTTAATGCTTAAGTGGTGTTTAAAGTCAAAGTTGTTCGAAGTCGAAGTGTTCAAGGTCATAACAATTTGATTTGACTTCACTTGAGTAATGTTCTTTTTTTTACATAACCAAAATGTGTTATTTAATTGTTACTTAATGTTTTAAATTGAATTTGTTACATCATTTATTACTCACATAATTAATTTGTTTAAAAAAAATCCAGATTTTTTATTAACCAAGCATTTAGATTTTTTTTTTAGTTTTATATGGATAATTTTTTGTTTGTTGTTGTTGTTTGGTTGTATTTTGTATGTGTTTGGTTATGTTGTTTTTGTTTGAGGAAGTTGTAAAACTAGGTTAGAATGTTTTGTCGCATTCGTGATTTTCTGCATTCGCGCACGCCTCGAGCACGATGTCAACGTGTTTGACGCGTTCGTACGAAACGAATGTTACTAATCGAACCAATGTAACACAAATACATAACAATCTATTAGATAGTAGACACTGGACACTAGACAGGTATATAGTTAGGTATATAGTAGAAATAGTAGAAACATACAATTTATATGCTTTAATGCACATTGCGCATGCGTGAACAACCGGTTTGACACCCGACTCTTGGACAACTCTGATATAAAGTTCTAGAAACAATCGAATTTGTGTATTGTGACTCATTTGTTTTGTCACCAAACACCTAAAATAACAAACAAACAAACAAAATTAACAAAACTAAACTAAAAATAGAAACAAAAAAAACATAAAACAAAAGAAAAAATATTTTTCGAATTTTTTGAGTGTTGCAGGTGTTGATGTTGTGTATATGATAGTTATCAATGTTACCAACTGTTATAACGACATAACCTCACATTATATCCACGCACAAAGTACGTGTGTAATTAAATAATTAAGCAGTAAATCTGCTGGAAAAGAGTAAGAGAACACGCGAAGACGATCAGCGCTTAAACATTTCTTAACCACTTGAATGGCTTTGAGGTATTTTTGTTAATTGGAGGCAATAATGGCAGTTATCCCATCTGCTGACACGAATTTTTAGAGTGCTTTTACCGCTTTCCGTAATTTATAACTCAAATACAAAAGTTTTTATATTTTATTACGTTTTTTTGTTAGAAAATAACAAAAAACTGAGATTTATAAGAAAATATCATAAAATGTTTATAGTAAAAGTGTTCCTAGTGAACTAATACACATTTTATCTTAGTAACTTTTTTTGATAGAGGGCACCACTTTTGAGCAAATCGCAAAAGTATAACAAACAGTGTGTTGGACTATTGAATATCTCTTTGTTTTTTTGACACAAAACTACCAAAAACTTAGACTAATAATGAAAATATCAAAAATTGTTTATAACAAAAGTTGTTCCCAATAACATTACCTACAATTTATCTTAGTAACTTTTTTTGATAGAGGGCACCACTATCGTTTAAATCGCGAAAATATAACAAACATTGTGTTTGACGAATGAATTTTTCGTTGTTTTTTGACACAAAACTACCTAAAAATTTCATTTCTAATAAAAATATCAAAAATTGTTTATAACAAAAGTTGTTCCCAATAACATAATCTACAATTTACCTTAGTAACTTTTTTGATAGAGGGCACCACTTTGCTTAAAATCGCAATAGAATTAAAATAACATTTCCTGACTATATAAATGGATTTAATTATTTTTCTCAATTACTTCATCTACTGACATAAATTATTCAAGCACACTGAACTCTAAAACTGTTCAACTCATCTTAATTCCAACTCTTAAACTTGAAAGCAGCTGCACTCCAAACGTATTCATTACAATCATTAATTACAACATTCACTGATGAATACCAACTTAATCACGATTGAGCACCACTAATTAACGAAACAAATTATTATTTGATAGATGTTGGAGGAATTAAATGCCCCTTGAATTACGGCAACAATTTTGTATCTCTCTATGATTGTGTTAGTGTGTTCATGGCCCCGTGACTCGTGACTTTTTCGAATTTGAATTCGCAAAACTCAACTTCTTCCTATACCCATAACAACCAACCTTACCTTCTGCTTTACATTTACAACATTTACCTTTAACTCAAGCCACTTGGTTCAACCTGGTTGCTGGCGTGTACTCGTTCTTATTCACGTTCTGGTTTTCTACTGGCTGGTTGCAAGTTGTTGGTTAGCGTTGTCGACGACCAACGCCACGGAGTAGTCTCTCAACCTGTGTGTGACTCTGTTCACTCCGTGCGCCTCCGCCATGAGTGGATACTTTCACTTTGTTTCAAGCCGTGCTCCGAACCGCGTCGCGTCGTGTGTTACGTTATTGTAACGTTATTGTTACGCGAGTCTGCAGACGACAGCCTTCACTGCAATAACGTGCAACACGGCTGCTCAAAACCACAAATAAAACAAAAGTAACAAAAAAACAAACGAAGTGGTGCCCAAACAAATTAAAACAACGGATAAAAATCAACAAAACAAATGAAAAATCAACAAATTTCGTTACTGTTATCGAAAACAAATGAAACGCAGGTGGAAATCAACAGATACAAATGAAAAACAAATGAACAAATCAACAAATCAACAAAATTGAAGTGTTTGTGTTACTAAACAAAAAAAACAAGTGAATACAAGTTGTGAATATCCATAAACCAACTTTTTAAGGTTTTTAAGGTTAAGATCATTAAGGAAAAAAAAATTGATGAGTGGTTATGTGATTTGTTAACAATTCCATGGAATATACCAGTGAGTTATGTCGGTGGACAGACACAAAAGGTCCAAGTCGTCGGTGATACGCGCTGCGACCGTGCGCGCGTCATCATCGACGAATGAGCGTCCAACGCCGCCGCCGCGGTCCGCCCCCAGCACGATACGCCGCCCTCGGCGGTCGAATGTAGGCGATCGTGTGTGCATTACATCTTCCTCTGTAGTGTTATTGAATTCATCGACTAATGACGGCCATTATTATAGTGATACTTTGATAAATGATAAGAACCACGAACATAACCTCAAAACGATTAACAACAATAACTTGTTTTTGGTTTCTGATCGTAAGCGTGATGGTGATAATAAATATTATGTGCGTGAGTGTGAGTTTTACGACTCGTCTCGAACTAGAAGAAATAAAAATAACGTGAATCCAAATAGTTCGCAACAAAATGGCGGATTTAGTTGGAAACAACACACGACGAGATGTAAAGTTTATGTTGATGTTAGTTCCGGGTTGGAGGAGCAACAAATTTGTTCGTTTATAGGTAATTTTCGTAGAAATTAATTGGAATTAGTGCGGCGTTAAATTTGATTTTTGTTTTTGGTTGTTTGGTTGTTTCGTTGTTCAAGTTAGGTTATGTTGTGTTCAGTTGGCGTGTTGGTCGTTGTTCGTTCCGACAATTAGTACAGTGGGTAATTTAGTAATTTAGTACAAATACATAATAAGTAATTGTGTTTCTAATTACTTTGAAAGTTGCAAGCGTTTGTTGGTTGTCTTGTGTGTATGCAAAATGAGCAAAGCAGTGGTTGGTCGTGATGGGAATAATAACAATATGGCGATCAATTGCTTGGTGAAGTCGCGCACGAACGCCAGCGCGCTAAGTTAATTTAATGAAAATTGATGAAAGACTTGGTTCGCATTGTTAATGTGATGATGAGCTGCTGACATGCGTACTCATGGTTTACAATGCATGGCACACGACGGGTGAACGGAAAAATTAGTTGGAAAGTGAAAAGAAATTGAGAAATTAATTTATTATATAGAAATAGTTTATTTATTGGATGTGTTTTAATTGAATTCCGATGATTTTCTATTTTTTTTTATGTTTAAGCATTGAAAAGTGGTGGTTTTAATGGAAATATCAAAAAATGTTTATAACAAAAGTTGTGCGCAGTAATCTGATAAACATTTTATCTTAGGGACATTTTTAGATAGAACGCACCAGTTTTACAGAAATTGGGAAAAACTAAAAAAAAATTACTAGATAAAACACCGTTTTTTAACATTGTCTGACACAAAAACTTAAAAAACTAATAGTTCTAATCAAAATATTAAAAAATGTTTAGAATAAAAGTTGTAGAGAATTTTTTGCTGAACATTTTATCTTGTGGACATTTTTTGATAGAACGCACCAGTTTTACAGAAATTGGGAAAAACTAAAAAAAAATACAAGATAAAACACCGTGTTTTAACATTGTCTGACACAAAAACTGAAAAAACTAATAGTTCTAATAAAAATATTAAAAAATGTTTATAATAAAAGTTGTAGAGAATTTGTTGCTAAACATTTTATCTTCGGGACATTTTTTGATAGAACGCACCAGTTTTACAGAAATTGGTAAAAACTAAAAAAAATTACAAGATAAAACACCGTTTTTTAACATTATCTGACACAAAAACTGAAAATACTAATAGTTCTAATCAAAATATTAAAAAATGTTTATAACAAAAGTTGTAGAGAATTTATTGGTAAACATTTTATCTTAGTAACATTTTTTGATAGAACGCACCAGTTTTACAGAAA
>JARJDS010015763.1:0-31421 GCA_030264155.1 Atheta pasadenae | reverse complement strand
TGTTTTGAGAGACTGATAGTAATAACAAACATTTTATCTTAGTAACATTTTTTGATAGAACGCACTAGTTTATCTAAAAACGAAAAAAATATCGAATCTTATGTAGTTCGTTTTTTTTTTAGTGTTTTTAACCCAAAAACACTAAAAGCTGGTAGTAAAAACAAAAATAAGAATATACAAATTCATATAACCAAAGTTGTTCCTAATTACCTAGTAAACATTTCACCTTAGTAACAAGTTTTGATAGGAAGCACCATTTCTGGTAAAATCACTTATAACCCTTAACATGAAGAAGTAAAACTTTGATCCAAAACCGCATTAAAACCAATCGTCAAAGCACTTCATTAAAATCATAAAGTTATATACTTACTTAAGCGCAATGTGTGCACACTGCACTAAGTACACAATACAATACATTATGTTTTTAATGTTTTGTTACGAAATTCAATGCATCGCTTCATTCAAAACGTATTGCATTACAGAGAGAGTTCAGTTTTGCTCAGTTCGTCGAATTTTAAACCAAACAATATTAACAATAATATAAACAAATATATATTTAATTTTTTTTGCCTATTTTATTTTTCGCTTCTCGTGTTTGATTATTCTGTTTTTTTTTCTGATTATTTGTTAGTCGACGATGTTGACCCTTAAAACAAAAATATCTAATTGTCTAGTTAGAACCTCTAAATATAAATTTAATATTTTCTACTTCCGGTTTTCCTGGAATAATGAAATTCAATACATTCAATAATGAATCCATTACGAGTAGATACATTTCCTTAATTTAATTTTAATTTAATAGTTTTCCACTCTGTTTTAAGGGATAAACCAACTCAGAGAACAAACTTACAATTTTTCCTCAAAACTCTACTCACTCACATTATCTCTTTCTTTTTTAAATTATTTTTATTATCCGATAATTAAATAATCAGATTTAGTGTCCTGGCGTTTTATTAGGGTTAGTTGTGTGTATGTGTGGTTATTGCTATTCAGTCGAAACATACCCTCATCAATATTACACGCCACGTCACAATAGTCATACTCGTATTTTCCTCCAATACTTCTCCTACCAGCACGTGCAGTAATCGTGCATTGCTTCCTCAATGTGCTTGTAATTCTATCCATATTCAACTTCCGGTAGACTTACTTATCGATTGGGCTTTACAACCGTGGGCTATTCTACACTACTAACTAACTATCTACTTGGCATACAAACTCGGGTAGCTAGCAGTGTGTAATTGCTTTTACGTTAAATTTATTTGCCTCGTTTCGTTGTTCTTTACCACAACAACGTCAAATTTTCTACGATTCCATAAACAACATAAAACTCCAAATATAATAAAAGTATTAGAATTACCAATGAATGAACAACGAACGTGATGTGATTCAAATGCTTTGGCTATGACTCACATCCGACTACAATACGTCAAAGGGTTATTTTCGTCTTATAAGTAAAATTTTGCACTTGACTTTGCTTTATACACACGCATTACACACTAACAATTTTAAATTCCGAATAATTTTGTTACTTAACAGTTCTCATCAACAACTTCTGTTTGTTTTCATCTCTTATCTTGTTTGTTATCATGTCTTTGTTTTGTTTTTCACCACCTTCTTGATTAAACACAAAAAAACAATAACAGGTTTTTAAATTGATTTATTAAATAAACTAAGCGTCTGATTTGTAGTTTTGTCATTCATCCATCATTTTCCCCGCTTTCATGTACTTCTTCATCATCTGGAATCACTGGTTTGGTGATAATACCCTTCACTAATAACCGCCTCTCCCGTTCGTATTCCTTCATACGCAAAACAAAATCATCATATTGACAATGCAAATAATTGTGTTTTAAATCTTCACAAAAGACCGGAAACGGCCAGTAATCGCGTCGACATGCCATGAAATCCAACAACTCCTCGGCACAATAATCGCGATCTTTCTTCTCCAATTTAGCCGAGTAATACTCATCTTCACTAATATTAGTTTGACGTTTTCTGCGACTTGCAAATCCCATACACGGATCGTTACTTGGCGTTTGCAAAGGATGTGGTGTCACATAGGGATCCAACAATAAACTAAACCCATTCGCGAATGTACCACCAAAAAACCAACTTGTATGGTTTCCCATTTTCTTTAAAAATATTTAGTTTTGAAGGGTAAGTTTTATGTTTACGTGTTAATTGACAATTAAATGTCAGTGGTGGTAAATTTTAAAAATATGTTGACAAATAAAACAAAATTTTACACAAAAATCTAGGTATCGTCGTTTTTATGCGACTTTTTTTATATTTTTGGGGGTTTAGGTGATGATTTGATGTTAGTAAAGCACAAAATGTTTAACGATGTTTCGGTTTTTTTTTGTTTTATTGTGTTGTTGTTATGTTAATCATGGGAATTTATTTATGTTGTTTGTAATTTGTTCGAGAAACCTTGAATTAATTTCCACGACAACTAGGATTGCGATTAGACGTTGCGGATTGTTACGGTGATGATAAATACAATAGGAGCGAAATTAGCGATAACGAAACAAGAAACTTTTGTTGTGTAATAGAAATCTTGAAACACAATGGAATTGATTTGCGCATGCGTTATTAACGTATAAACGACAATCATCGTTGGATTCATAAATTCAGGGACAACATAAAAAGTTTATCGTTTTAACAAGGTTAGAGTATTAATATTTTCATGGACACACTATGAAACCATTAAATAAATTAAACATACTCTAGTTTCTTTTGTTTTGTTTTATTAAATTATTTATTTATTTTTTTTGTTTCTGTTTTTAAATGTTAATAATAATTTATTGCCTTTTTCTAAGTTTAGATTTTTTTAAAAGTGAGACTCTACACTACACTCTAGAGGTTTTTGGTGATTTTTTTGCAGGACCACGACAATAAACAAATAATTTTGTTCTTTCTCCCCAATTTGCATTTTTGCAACGTAATTCGCGATTTTCTTTAGCTTTAAATTTTAATACATTGCAAAATATTTTCTGTCCTATTTTAAACTATATGTATATATATATTGATTTTCTTAATATGCTTTAGTTCTTGTTAGAAATAATTACCAAAAACTTTGTATAACTGAAGCGTAAAATTTTAAATAAGGTCAAATCACAAATACATCAAATCAATAAATGAAGTGTTTGCTAATATTTCAAGTGATTTCAAACAATTATTGTGTTGCTGCATATGAGGAAATAAATGTTCAGAATCTGCCCCATTTTCGAAAACAAATGAATGTATTGGCTCTTGGGGCGGTACCAATTTTGCCAATTTTACTATTCTACCAGTACAACCTCACAATATTTACCATTATTTATTTACAATCGTTTTTATTATCGAATTTATCCCCATCGGACTACTAATTAGACGGTTCATATTAAAACTCGTTTAATGGAGTCTTTTAGTTATATTGAAATAATCTATATTTAAAAAAAATATAGGCTGCAAAACTGCGTAACCGATAGTCATGAAATAAATCAAATGAAATTACAGAAGATGATATGTAATAACTGCTATCGAGGATTTTTGCAGTAAAGGTGAAAAACATGCCTAATAATTGTTAATAACAAATGAACTATGTACAATATCTTAAAAATTCTAAGTACTTTCATAGACAATGTATATTCCAAGTTATATTCCAAATTTCAAGTTATTCAAATTTCCTGAGTTATAGATCTGACTAACTTAAAAATGTAGTTTGGAGATAAACGCGTTTAAAATTTTAATCGCCGATATAATACAAGGTGGTAAAATCAACAATTGAATATTTACAAATTATTTTTTTCCTATAAATTAAGCGACATAATATTTTCATGTCTTTAAAGTATTGTTTAAGCAACAAAAAAATTGACTATGTAAATTCTAATGTAACCTAACCCCTTAAGGCACTTAATATACCGTCACTTGGTGTCTTAAAATAAGTAATGTGAAGTACGTTAACGGCGTAACGGTTTTGTGCAGTATTGCAGTGTAAAGTGCCGTTTTGTGCTTCGTTTGATTGTATCCGCCATTTTACGCTAACAGATGACGCGGGTAACCGCTACTGTCGTTTGTTTTGTGCTAAATTTAACGACGAAAACGACATCTGCGCGCGCATATTAACTGACTGAATACATTAATTAGAATACATTTTTTAAATATAAAATTATTTAGTTTTTTTTTCTAATTTAATATTTTATATCTTTTATATCAATTATTTGGAAGTTTTTTTAAATAATTAATTATGTTCTTTTTTATTGGAGAATTTACATTTAAAATTTATTGACGTCATAAAACAAAACAAAAAACAAGTTTTGCGAAAAAAATGTACGTCAACACGACAATCACATGTCGAAGCCGTGCATTTGCATTATTATCAATAAACTCGAACGAGTAATGCAAAATGTAACTTTACAACTGAATTATTTTGTAGCGATAACGCGTTATCTAACGTTTTGATAGGAATACTCGGCCGCATGTATTTACCTATGTGATTTACGTAAAAAAATATCAAAGTTGTGAGTCATTTGTAGGTTTAATGGGTTTAATTATGTTAAATTCACTTTTGGTGTTTTTCGGTTGTTTTTGAATGAATATAAACGTCATTTGTTTTTTTACATCAAAAAAAGACAAACAAAAATACAATTGTTCGTTTAGGTACAAAATAAAATCAATAGTTCTGTGAAATAAAAAAATATCTTTAATTGCTTTGTTTATTTGTAGAAAGAAACGTACAAATTTTGTTTCGTTCGCATACTAAATGCGAATTTCATAGCCGCCTGACTCATTTTCTCATTATTCATTCACATTACTTCAATTGTTTTGAATTCATGGAATCGCTGTAATACGAACCAAATGTTTTTTGTTTATTCGGTGTGTTTCTGTTCGTTTTTGCGGTTCGTGTTTATTAATAACAAACGTTTCGCAGTTACCTAGAGGAAACTTTAAAAACTTCAAGGTTAAACTTGAAATATCAAGAAGTACAATGTTGATAATATAATGGTATGTGTTTTAACTTTTAACATTAAACATAAAACAAAAGAAGAACATAAAGCATTAAAATCAAATTATTTTTTTGACTTTACCAAAGAAATGTAATAAGTTAAATATTTCAAAAGGTCATTACACCTGTTTCGCTCACAGTACCAAAAGCAATTGATAATCGATACTTGATAATTACCAATTATAAATTTGCTTAGTGTAAACGAAATACTTTTTTTGTTTTTATTATTGCACTCACAGGTCACGTTCATTGACAAGTTGCGGTCATTCAAACAAGCGATTTCACTATCGTCTAACACTCGCTTTAGTTCGAAATGTCGTCAGACTCGACGTGACCATGCACATGTGATTAACACACGCACACGAACATACAATCAATCGATTACTAACGTCATTCCAACTATAATTAAAAATTTCGTTTCATTGTTTGTTAATGGGCTGTTGTCTCAACACACAATATCGTCTTTAATTTTATTAAAATTAATTCAACGATGCGTAAAGTAATGACGCACAAGAAAAAAAACAATCGATTGTGTTCATCGATGAATATAACAAATGTCTGCATTACACATACACAGCGATAACAGGGGGTATTGATCGATTGCAATTAATTGCGACAAATGGCAATCGCCAACGACAACTTAAAAAAGTTCAAACACCTGGTTTGTAATTTATTTAATAATTTTTATATGATGGCAATGGTGGTAAATAAAGTTTGTTTTCATTTGTTACTTTACTTCAGTTTTGTAGTTTAGTTAACTGTAAATTGAAACGAGTTGATTGAGGAAGTAATAACAAAGTGATGACCACATTTTTTAAATATTGCGCGGTTGAATACACACTACGATGATGTGATCTGATGTGATGATTGGACTACTTTAACATTTTAGTTTGTGTAGCCGATTGTAATTAATCAAAGTTACGTTTAATTGATGCTAATAGCAGTAAATAACAGTAAAATCACTCAAATACACACTTGTTTTTTCTTTAAATTTTTGAAAAATAGATGGTGTAACAAGCATTTGTTTAAAAATATTAAGTAGAAAATATTTAGATTACAAAATACTCTTTAAGATTGAAACGTTGAAATACAGTTTGACTTGATTATATAATTCATATTTCAAGTAAACACACATTGCATATTTTATAAATGACGGCGTGACGATAGGAAAACGTACAACTGCAGTGAAAACTGCGACGACCTATATTTTATATTTAATTTAAATTTTCTACGCTGCATATCTTAATCTTTTGTGGAATTGTTAACGTTGGTAACACATTTATAACAATGACGTAGGTACATTTCAATTTTGTGAATTATGGCGAAATTCTAGTGAGAAAAAGTGATGAAATGTGTTTAATATTAACATCGCAACTAAACATTTTAACATGTTCAACTGATATCATTGGCATTTACTTAACATGTGAAATGTTAACAAAAAATTATAAGACTTTGATGATAAGATGTTTAAAACTAGTCATAAATTTTGCTCTAAAAACGTGACTATGTTATTTTTTTTTTATTTTGTTGTGCTTTGTAAGGTTTTTTTATGTGTAGATTTTAAAAATGTAAGTGAACTTGAATTGTAATCATTTATGTTATTCATGTTTTTCTATGTCATTTAATTTATGTTGTCGGGTCGATGATTCGAATGTGTATCGAGGTTAATTCGCAGCACGACCTTGCTGACACGATGTGATGATAAAAGGTGATCATATTAATACATACTCATCAAAAGTGTCACACTATGACAGTCTGGGATTAGTAATTAGATACATTTTACAATATTTTGGGGGAGACTAACGAAAATTAGTTTTATTGATTTTTTAAAGTTTTTTTTACATGGATTTAGACTTAGTACTTAGTATCTCGTGAACCGTGTGTGATATGTTAAGGGTTTCGGAAAGTTGAATCACAAATTTAAGTGTTATAAAAAGAGCAATGTTTTTGTCGATTATGTAAAAACTTTTGTTCGTACATATTTACAATTATTATCGTGCAGATTAATATTAGAGCTTTAAGAGTTGTGTATAGTTTAAATTGAAGTAGAATAAGGTTGTACGATTAGTTTGCATTACTTTGTTATTATTTTTATTGTGAATCGTTTTATACGTACATATAAAACGGATTAAGAGACAGTGGAAACAGTTTACTTATATTATTATATAAGAAAAGTAATCAGTTGTTTCTAAAAGTTAGTTAATTAGTATTACTCTTGATGAAAATTATTGATATCAACTTCTGATTATATCTTTGTTTATGTTGTTATAAATATAAATCAAGGAAAACAGATTATAAATAGCATTATTCGTCTTAAGATTATAAATATTGCCATAGCTTTGAATATTAATAAACAAATGTTTGTGATATTCAATTGAGCATTACAAGTCGTGAAATAGTTGTAACTTTGTCGCATTCCTCTAACGGCAACCGTTACCGAGTTATTGCACTTTATTTGTTTTTTCTTCTTTGTCCCATTGCGCCGCCCCCAGACCACCCACCACTCACTGCCCTCTTCCTTCTGCCAAAATTTCACCACCCAATTCCGCACCGTTCGCCTACAATCGCCTTAAATCGTTCACATCACCTTACTAAGATAGTATATAGAGAGGGATTAATTACTAAAACATGATTATTTATTATATTTTGTATAATTTGAATGTGTTTTAATTAATCTCAGGCAATGTTTTGACCGACCATGGGGATAGGACTGTTGAAATAAAATCTTTTTTATTAAATTCTTTTACATAAAAAAAATTCGTTACAATGATCTCAAATAACATTGTCTATTAGTATACAGATGAACATCTTTATTCTAAATCTACATATTGAGTGAGTTTAAAATGTGTGGCCATCTTGGTTCACGTTTGGAATTCTGTTAGTTTGTTTAAGCTTTTTATCGTGTAATTATGTAAATTAGGTGGTTATTTATCTGTTGCAAGTAAAGCTACTTTCTTTTCGTGTTTGTTTACACGTTCGCAGAGCTGGGAAACCTCATTACGGTTTTGCAAATTGATTGCAATTTACATAATGCGAGGACTTCCCCGCGTTGTGCAGTGTTTGTGTAATGTGGAAGGAAATCTAATTATGAAAATTTGCAGATGCGCATATTGCGGAAGTTGGTTATTAGTAATTATGACTTGACAGGCTGACATTGAATTAATATAAAATGTTGTTACTTTTAATTAATAAAGCAGACTTATAATATAAATATTTTATTAAAACAGATGTAAGTAGTAATTTCTGCTTTTAATTAAAATAAGTAAAAAGCAACAATTGGTAATTAGTTTATTGTGCTTATTGTATCACTTAAGTTTTATTCAGAATTTTACTTTTATGACTTTATGAAATTGTTGTTTCTGATGGATTAAAAGCTGACACTGAGTGACACTCAAGTAATTTGTGTTGATTTGCACGGTGAAAGTTTGTGTCTTGTTTTGTTCTTGATGCCATGAATAAGTTAAAAACAAATATACTCCAGCACGAAAAGTGGGAAGTAGGAAATTTTTATTTTACGATATTTTATTCACGAAAATTGGGAGAATTTTTAAATGCTCTATGTTAAATTTTGTGAATGTATAACTAGTTACATTTAAAACTTTAATATGTTTATAAAATGTTTATTTATTTTTTCGCTTTAGTCCTTTAGTGCAATTTGAGTTTAAAGTAAAAAATTCTTAAACTTTGTTGTTTGAGATCAAAACTATTTTACAAAATTTCTAATAACCACCACAATTTTCAAAATATTTTAATCAAATTTAGCATAACTTAAAATAAATAAATTAAGAAAATATTATTTTCTACTTTGAAGTGTTTAGTATTTTAATTCGTTTTTGAGTTATTTGTTACTGAAGTAATATCGGGATTTTACAAAATCACACATAACTTACACAATTTTGAAATATAAAACAACCATATATGTTTAAATATATAATAAGAATTTAAGTATAAATAATTAATTTCTTTAAAACATTCAATATCTTAATTTGTTTCTAAGTTATACAAGTGTAAAGTGAAAACAATAAATTCCAAAGAACATCCTGTGTTATACATATTGCGATATCTCAATAAGATTTTGAGTTAGTTTGTTTTATACTAACAACTTTACTTGGGTTACTAGTTTGTAGTTAAAAAGCGGTAAAAGCTCACTTGAACAACATAACAGTTTATACTTTTTTTTGCAATTTATTACGTTCCACAGCGACTTACAATACTTATTTTACACCATCTGCGCATGATCTGCGTCCTTCTGGTCCGCTGCTGACGCGCAGAACCGGCCATTTTCTTCCTATACCTTATAATAACTTAAGTTTATTTCGGTGCGATAGCACAACAGGATTCAGTTACTTGCATTACTCACATTACTTACATTACAATGTTTGTACAGCGCGTGGACGCGTGCTACCGTTTGAACACCATAATTGCAATTGGCACTGTTACAAATGCGGAATGCTTAGATTATAGTTAGAGCTATGTAGCAATGGCAAGATAAGTTTAGTTGAAGTTAAGTTAACTTAACTTGCAATAGTGTTGATTAGCGATAGCAACGCTTGCAAGTAGTACGAGTGAGTAAGGAAAAACAAAAGCATCGCGACGTAGCAAGCGTGGAGTTTTTCGCGAACGCACCAGCGCTGCTCGATTCAGTCGACGATCACCTTCCGTTGTGAACGGAGCGGTTTGTACAATCGCGTAATTACACCTTAATTATCGCGGTTGGCCGTGTATCGGGCGTGAGCAACGAAGTATACAATAACAAGTTAGCGGTGCGTTAAAAAACAAATTCTGCGTTTCGTTTGTTTAAAAAAATCAACAAGCAAATCAAACTAGCGTGTTTGAAATAAAAGTGAAACTTAAACCAAATAAAAATTTAATATTAAATATTATTAATATAAACAAACAAAATAAACGAAAGTTACTTGTTGTTATTATCGGATCAATAATTATATTGATAATGTGATTAATTTTTTTTTCAATAATTTGTGAGCGTGACATGCATGGCGCGTGCAGGTGATTTTAATGTTAATTGAATTTAGTCGTTTCGCGTGCGTGCTAAGGTCGGACGCGAAAGTAAGAAATTGAAGAAAAACCATAAACCACAAACCTAGTGTGTTGGTTGTGTATTGTATGTGCATGAAAAGAGGACACGGATTAAAGGTGTTGTGAAGTTGTGTTTGTTGTTTGATGATAAATAGTAATGAGTTTAAAGTAAAAGGATTATTTATTAAGCGAGACATGTTAAGTATTCACATTCATATACTCGGTTAGGATGTGTATGGATAAACAAAAACAATTGTGGTACTAATAATCATATAAAACAAGTGAAATAAACAAATACACGGCGCGGAAAAAGCAACAGTATGATTATCTACGCGTATGCTTGCATCTGGTGCATGAAATTGAAAAAAGTAAGTTTGTTGTTTTTTTTGTTTTTTGTGATGGTAATATGGTTTTTATTACGTTTTGATATTTGATTTAGTATTTTTTAATTATTTACGTCTAAAGTAACGACTTTTATGTTTTCATAAGTAAATAAGTAAATGGAACTGTTTTAAATAAATGTGAATAATTTTTACAATTTGTTAAAATATTTTAATTTAATTATGCATAAATATGAATAAATAAATTCACTATCATATTCTCCTTTTAAAAGTTTAATATCTTAATTATTAAGTTATTTACTACTAAAGTGAAAACCTTGAATATTTTCATCGACTTGTTTCGAGCAACATTTTACAAACTTACACGTAACTATTATAGAAAATTTGTTTGTTATTTTTATTATCTTAATTAATTTATTTAACTCAATTTATTAATTTATTTAATTCAAAGTAAAATGAATTTATTGTGTCGACTTGCTTCATGTAAATTTTACGAATTTACGCATTCAAAGTGTTTCGATATTTAACATCCACATTTGGCATAAATCAGCGGTTTCCAAACTTTATGTTATTGTGCCTCCCTTAAAAATATTGAATTATTTGCCTCCCCTGAAGATTTCATAAATTAAAACTTTACTAGTACTTTGGAAAATTGTTCTCTGTGAATAATTCTCGCGGTCCCCTATATACTAGTCCGCGCCTCCCTTCTAGTGTGGAAAACGCTGGCATAAATAAAACAAATAATTTATAAAAAAATACACTTGTTTAAACATTTTAATATTTTGATTCGTTTTTAAGTTAGTTATTGAGTTATAAGCGAACAAAGTTAAAACATTGAAAATGTTTGTGAAAAAATAAATTAAAAATGTACATATAATTTCTCCAAGTTATCGAACTTTACAATTATATTAACAATAAACATAAAGAACTATATTACAAACAGTTTCACATCTACCAAATCATTATTTCTTTTATCTTAAATTTAAAATTCTTAAAAGTGAAAATTGTGCTAATAAACAATAATTTTTTTGTAATTATTATTTATATTTTAATTTAATTTTCAATTAGAGCATGCAATTCAGAGCAAATGCATTTTAATTAACGGAAAAAACTATCATAATTAAATTTTCTTTTATTTTCCTCGGATGCATGCGTTCATTACGTGCGTAGTGTTCCATTTTTATGACTTCGCTTGAAGCAATCACTCTAATTCGCAACAATATTCTAACTAATAAATTGATTGCATTGCGTGCACATCATACACAGAGTTCCCTTGATAATTACCTGCACATCGTCGGTTATGTCCTCAATAAACGTTTAAACGCGAGTTAATATTCAATTGAAGGTAAAACTAATTTTCGTAAATTATAAATTTAAAAACAAGGGAAATTACATTGAAAAATTGTAATGCGCATGCTCAAACAAAACGCGCCATTAAATAATTTTTAACGGAATACTTTTTAATCTTTTGTTTTGTTGTATTTCAACATTTTATTTTACTTTCAATAATAATGAATTTTATATTTTTTTATTTGATTCATGTTGTGCACTAACAAGCTGTGTGCCAATTAAAATTAATTACCACCGGTCTGTCGTCATTGAAATCGAAAAAATCATGTTTTTCAATCAGACACAACACTTGGACTCTGTAATTACATGCAGTATTACATAATATCTGATTTAAATTATAACAATTTTAATTTATATTAACATGTTTTTCTGTTAATATTCCTTTACATTTTTCCAATTTTCAACTTTGTGCGTAAATAACTCATTGCTGAAAACAGATAATTTAATTTTGTTTTTTTAAGCTTATAGAACAACTCAATTTTTTCATTTTTTTAAAGGTATAATCTGATGACATTTGTTGGTTGAAAATGGAAATTATATAAGTTTATTATATGCAACTAAAAATACACAAAATAAAGCTAACAAACACAAATTCACTATTGTTATTAATGTTTTTTATTATTATTTATTTACAGATAGTTGGTGCAGGTGGAAATGATATAAAGATGCTTCGATATTCAGAAATACCCCGTGAAATTTCCACAGATAACTTCGCCAAATTTAATGTAAGTTATTTTGTTTTTGTGTGATTCGTTTTATATGTCAACGCATTTTGTGTTTATCGCTAATGGTGTTTGTTTTTGTGACTGTCGTTTGTTCTTTTTTGTTTTTTACGAATGATTTTTTCTCATCATTTTTGTAGTTTTAATAATCAAGAAATGTGCGCGACACTCGACCCGATGTTCTTATCCAATATTTTTATTTTATTCAACGTCACGAAAAATAAGCACCATTTGGTAATCAATTAATTTTCTTTATCAACTTTTTATTTAATTGTTTGTTAATTGTTAAATGATTCCGTACAGAAACTCGAAGAGAATCACAAGGAAGATGATGGCCGCCATGGTGCGTGTTGTAAAGTCAGCAATGGTGGCTATCAAAAACACGAACGTGAACGTAAAATATCCTCACATAGCATATCAGGCGGACCGGGACCACCTTGTTATAGTTATTCAAACAATGGGTAAGTTTTGTTTATTAACTTTTTAACTTTAACTTACTGTTTCGTACGTCTATGTGATTAAAGGACATCATATTCATCAGTACCTGTAAATCCAAAAACACAAAGCCTTCCAAGCACGGCGCGTATTGTGGGCGGCAGCGTCGTGTTGGATGTGTTACGCATCCCGCCTGAGGAGCTCGCCAGCCAGGTGACGCTGCTCGATCTGCCCTCGTTTCTTTTGATTCAGCCAGATGAACTCACGAGCTGTGCGTGGAATAAAAAGAATAAACTCATCGTGGCACCTAATGTTGTTGCCTTTACGCGACGATTTAATCATGTAAATATTTGTAATGTTTTTAATAATACATTTTGGTAATAATGTTTGTGGTGTTGGATTGCAGGTTAGTTTCTGGACATTACAAGAAGTGCTTTCACGATCGACGCCTAAAGCCAGAGCTGAATTGGTATCGCATTTTATTAAAGTCGCCAAAAAGTTGTATGACTTGAACAATTTACATGCTCTGTTTGCAGTAATCTCAGCCTTACAAAGTGCCTCCATTTATAGGTAATTATTAGTTTTTATTTGTAGAAAACAAATTTAGTTTTTGTTAGTGAGTTGTTTATATTAATTTTGTGTTGTTTATTATCCCTAGGCTTTCAAAAACTTGGGGCTACTTGTCGAAAAAAGACAAACAAACCTTTGACAAATTGGCCGAAGTATTTTCGGACAACAACAATTGGGCGAACCTGCGCAGTCACATCGAGAGTTTAAAACTGCCTTGTATTCCATATTTGGGGTTATATCTCACAGACTTAGTCTACATTGACATGGCGCATCCGCATTCGGGAGGGCTCGAATCGCAACAGCGCAGTCTCAAAATGAACAACATTCTACGTATCATTTCAAATTATCAGCTCTCTAATTACTCACATCTCATTGTCATCCCGCACGTGCGTGATTACCTCAATTCGGTTCGCTACATTGAAGAATTACAGAAATTTATTGAAGATGACCAATACAAGTAAGTTTTGCTTATGCAACCAAACATACACCCACATACACACCAATTGTTAAATAACTGGAATTTTAATAATTAATTTAAGATTATCACTACGATTGGAGCCGCCATCACCACCTCCAAGCTCATCGAGTTGCAGCTCAAAAGAATCCGTAATCGACGCCGCCGCGCTTGCATCGTTAAACTTGTCACCGGCAAAAGCATCCAGCGGTTCTTTAAGGTTACACGCCGTCACTGCCGGAACAAAATTTATTCCTGGTCATAGGAAATCACGCTCATTGGGAACAAAGTAAGTTTTTATGTGTTTTTGTCTTGAATATCATGACAAATCATTTGTTGACTTTATAATCATCAAAAGTCAAGCAAAAACTAACATGTTTGTGTTCATCTCGTTGCGTGAAGATTTCGTAGCACGAGTCTTCCTCGTAACTTCCATAAAGGAACCCCTTTATTCGGGTACTCGTCGATTGTGGTACCCTGGGGGTAAGTCGCATCGCTTGCTTCAAAAGCCACTCATTACACACCCCAAAACCAATATATTTAAAATTGTCTTCTGTCCTTTTGTTATCAAAACAAACTGTTGTTGTAGTGTTGATCTAGTTAGAATTTTTTTTTTGGTTACTTGTATGTTTTTTTGTTAATGTATTGAAATCATTGACTACAATGTGTTTAAGTTTTGTATTGTAATTTATTATTTGTTTTATAGCATTTTTAGTAAGGGCCAACAAACAACGAGCATTGATTTGTGTGATATGCCCAAGGCTTTGCACCTGTTGGACGATTCGGAGTTGGAAGATTGTCATCATGTCAATACGGTGGAGTTGCCCTCGCCTACCAGTGAAAAACTTTTATTGGAAGCGTCGAGAAATACTTCTGAAGAATCACAATTACTTACAAGGTTTGAATGATTATTGATTTGCTATTAACCATTGTCTATAGACTTAATCAACATTTCTCATCATTATTTTCGTTTAATTAATAGACTGAACGACGACGACATGTTGGTTGGTGACCAATGCACATTGCAAGGTTATGTTCGACGTAAAACTGTTATGAAATATGGAAGAAAACCAGCTGTTACGTCGTGGCAACGATATTGGATAAAAATATGGGCGTCTTGTCTTGCTTATTATCCACCAAAATCATTTAAAGGGTAGGTACCTACATAATCAAACTTTTATTTTAATCTAATAGAAATTGTAATATTTATATATACATTGTGTTGTTGCAGTTCGCAAAGATCAGATTTTAAAAGCGAACCAACAAAAATGGTATCACTTGTCGGCTCACACGTCCTATTAGGCGATAATTCACTGCACTCAGACGTGTTCCAAATCATTGACCACCAAAGAAAAAACATTTACAAGTTCCGTGTTGGCACGCAAGTAATGGCTGAGAAGTGGCATCAACACATCAAACGCGCGGCGACCAATGACGACACACCGCTGCCTGATAATTTAATGACGTTTGAATAAAAGCGCATTTTTGTGTAACTTGTTAATTATCTGGTTGATCATTTAACCGGATGCAATTGTATAATTTGACATTTCGTTATAGAAAGACAAAACACGTTTTTTGTATTTGTATAGTTTTATATTTGAATGTTTGACGAAAATTGTTAATTTAGTTGATTGAACGATGATTATTTTTTTTACGTTCTTTTATGCGCTATTGCATATTTATATTATTATCTCATACACTGTATTAATGACAATTTGATTTGCTATATTTGAATCTGCTTGTTTTGAGTGTTTTATTTGCAAATGTTTGCAATGAAACAATGAGTTGACTTCTTGTAAAAAGCAATAAATGTGTATGTGCAATATTATATTAAAGCCAGGTATTAAAGTGCCCCTTTAACTGAAACAAATAGTAATTTTTGATCCATTGATTTTATATGATCGTTGACTTTTCTTGTGCAAGAAGTTGCCTATATTACGCTGTAGAAATCGTCAACATCGTCAACATATTAGTCGTGGTTTGTGATGTGATTGAAAAAACGTAAAAATTCATTTATGTTGCCACTACAGAATATGAAATTAGGAAAAAGTGGAAAAATAGGAATTTGTTGGTGAGTAAAACACAAATTTTACGTTTTGTCTGCTTCCATTCAATTATAAAACACGTTCTTTTAACAAAATCATTGACATAACCTCTAAAATTACCCAAAATTTCAATCAATTTAAGTCTAAACAATTAATAATTACAGGGCTGCTATTACATTTGGTGGGTTATACGCGTTTTACTTATCAAAAAGCAGTATTGATAAAAAGCGTTACGAGTTGATGCAAGTCAGAGAGCGCATCAAAAAGTCTAATATTGGTGATTACGAGAAAAGTTACAGACGTTTTGATTAATTCGTAAAAAACCGCTTAAAAACATTCATAAAAATGGCGATGCAACTAGATGCTGATAAAATGCAGTTAATCCAAGAACTGGAAATTGAAATGATGGCTGATTTGTACACAAGACTCACACAGACATGCTACAAAAAATGTATTGCCCCAGCGTACAGTGAAAGTGAGTTGGCTAAAGGTGAAGCTGTTTGTTTGGATCGTTGTGTTGCCAAATTTTTGGACATCCACGAACGGATAGGTAAAAAACTAGGCCAGATGACCACCCAAGATCAAGAGGCAATGATGAAAAAATAAGTCCATCAACAACAACAAATGTTGTAGAAGCAAGAAAAATGTTAGTAATTGTTAATTTTTTGTAATTTGTTTAATTATTTGGGGGACCTGACTATATATGACTAAATATTGAACAAATTAAAATTGTTTTGGATTTGTAATTTTCACTTTATTGATTCAATTTGTAGCTGTTTGTATTTTTTCAAAATTGATTTACGTTTGGTTACTAATCTCGTTGGTAATTTGCGGGCTATAAGAAAATCAGTAGTTATGGTTTTGGAACAGGTACCATCTGTTCTAGGGTTTGAAAACCTGGAAGGTCTGATTGCTTTGTAAATGTCAAATTCACCAAGGTCACATGTACTTTTTTTGTCATGAATCTCGACCAAACTTTGATATTCCAGGGCTAGATCATTTTCTGCACTATATGAAGGTGGCCTGTAATTAATTTATTTTTAATTATAAAATAACGACAATTAATGAGATACATACTCAAACCATTTAGCTTTAAATGTTTTAGATCCGGTTAGGAGCATCATATTTTTTTTGTGAGTATCCAAGACAATGTTATTTAGATTTTCTTGTCTATCTAATATTTTTTTAGTCTTCTGTAATTGTTCTAATTTATGATGTACTCGTAAATATTCAACATCTTTAGGTCCTGAGCAAGTCTTGATTAGTTGTGTGACTTCTGCCCAACCTGACCTTGCCTCTTTGTAAGTTTTTTCAGTACGTACTATCTCTTTTTTAAATTTTTTAGTGTCTTCTACTGCTTTATCTGCTCCACTTTGCAATGTTTTCATTACTTTCGTTAATTGCTGAAGATAACGACGATTTCTAGCTAGAGATAAATTAGCAGTGCCATTAAATAGTTTTAAATCTTGAAAATACAGATTGTACTTTTCAATTCTATTAAGTTGATATTTTAAATCAATGTGCAATCTATCAAAGTCAACTTCATGCAGTACTCCCTCAAAATCATTTTTCTTTTGTATTTCGATCTTTGCTTTTTTGTACGCCCCCTTTAAGGATATATTACGCAATCGGAATTTTTCTGTGATCTGTCGTGCAGATTTCATCCATTCATCTATGAACCACATGAATTTTTCAGCTGGTATTCGACCTGTTTGTGGATCAATCGCGGCTTCCATATATTCTGCAAATATTCTAATCGCTTCATTCACTTCGTCGATTCGTATCGCTGATTCTTCAATAGCAGCGTTATGTTTCCATTTTTGTTTGTAACATTTCTTACAAAATTCTCTTAAGCTCATTTCCATTTCTTCCATATGTCGCAATAAAATATCATGACGTGCGGACACATTTAACCTAAAGACAGACTTTAGTTATACTTGGTTTTACTGATCTATATATAATCGGTGTATATCTGGTTGCCTACCTTGCGCCAGTATCCGAAAATATTTGTTCGAGCGCTGTGGTCGGTGACGCCGTCTGCTCTAAAATGGTGGGCATCAATGGCGAGTTGGCTTCAAGTTCTCTTATCGTTTTCATCACTTTATTCAAATCGATAATCATCGTCGGATCGTTATTCTTCAAATACCATTGCATTACATCGTTTTCTAATTGTAAATGCAACGTGTCACGTTCGATGGCCTCCACACACGTGACATAATCTTCGTCATTAAGATCATCAAGGAATTTCAAAGCATTTAAAATATGTCGCTCTCGAACTGATAGTTGTATACCATCGGTTAATATTTCTTCATTCATTTCATCCGTTGACAACGAATCATCATCATTGGTTGATAAAAGGTTTGATGTTAGTCCGATTTCCACAAAACTGACCCTGCGGTCTTGACCTTGACTTGTACTCATTGTTCCAAACTTTATTACCACCGATAACAAGAGGTCCAAACTAAATTAAGAGTCCAAATAAAGAAAAACAAAACTTGAAAAAATCTTAGCCGGACTTCTAAATATTGAGTGATGTCAATTCATCACGTATTTCAATCATTATGACAATAGGTCAATGCGCATGCGTGGGAGTTATCACATGATGCTGAACAAATGAATATGAGGTATAAAATAGTGTGTATTTGATTATTAACAATTAACATCAGTCACAATCATCATCATCGTAAGTATACAAAGTTTGTTTTTCTAAGCGTTTTTTGATTCGAATACATTTAGGGCATTCGTTGATGCGTAAAAAACAGATTTTGTGTAGTACAGTGTTGCAATTGTCGCAAACAACAGCGCTTGAATCGAATGGGTATATAACTTCATCGTTGAAGCAGATTTCGCATATATGACCACGGCCGCGACAAGTTTCGCATGTATCTTTGATATGTTTGATAAATATCGACGCCCAGTTTAATAATTTTGATGGTAATTCACCGTTACTTGCTTCGTACAAATCGGTAAGGCTGTATAGATCAGTTGATTCAATCAAATGTGGAGGGTCAACGTTTTTCCACAGGATATGATCTTCTTGCGCTTTGCGACACACTAGTAAGTATTTACGCATTAGATTTAATTCAATGCGCGTGCGCCGTACAAGATCTAATTCATGGACGATTGAGAATAGTTTTGAGTTTAATTTTTCTAAGTTTATTATGGGCCTACTAAGTGTGACTTTGATCAATTGTAATGTCGCTTGACACACTGGTTTTTGCTCGAAGTCCCAGTTGCGGATGATTCGCGCTGGTGAAACAGCTTCGCCACCCCAATGACAACCGGAGCAGTAGTACAATCCAGTGTAATCACAACGACGTGTTTGAGACTCCACCCAGGTATTTCCTGATGGCAATTATTGATTATATTAAATTAGAGCTACATTGAGCTGACATCTGACATTTTAATGTGAGGTTAGCAAACAACAAAAAATTATACACATTACCTGTAAATAAATACCTAGCAAAGCTTATAATTCCTTTAGGTATAGCTAATACAACAAAATACATAATATTTAATCCTTAAAATTATATAAATATAAAGATTGCTTACCAATTGGTAGACTAGTTTTGCACTCTGCACATCTGTATTTTTGTGCAGATAATCCAATTTCTGGGCAAATATTCATCTCATAACTGCCATGTTCTGTGGCTGTAACGTGTGCGCATTCCCGGATAATGGAAGACAAGCATTTGTGGTGAGAATTAAAACCACAATCATCACATAAATACCAGGCTTGCACAAAATTCCTGTGAATGGCAATATTATGAAAAATTCTTAATAGTATTATTAGTGGATACTAACCAAATAGTTCCTGTGCAATGATCACAAATATTACTAATTCCTCTTTTGATAATTGGTTGTAGAACAAAGTGATGTCCTTGTATTGTTCTTTTGGAAATGCCACTTCTGTTTTTTGGATGTCTACAACAATCTATTCTAAAGTTCTTTTCATAAGTAAGAACGTTTTGATGTTAATTTAGATACTTACTGTGGGTCATCTTTAGCTTCCCTTAGTTCTTGAAGGCGTAAACGCAACTCAATTAAATGTCTCACTAGCCATTTACGTTCAGTTGAAAGATTGTCACATTCCAGGACTAATTCTTTGCATTTTGTGACAGCTGTTTCCAGTTCTTCTTCTAATGCTTCCTGGTGATATAAATGTAATTAACTACAGTAAAATTATGTGTTTAATTATGATTATAGATAGCTATGTATACCTTATTTAATGCTAAATAAATTTCCTCTTTTTGTAGAGCTGCTGGTAAAACATGATCTTCAGAACTATCATCGCCAGATATTCTGGATGCAACTGATGTTGGTGAGGAAGCCATTTTTAGTGATTCAGAGTTTAGTTTAAAAAATAAATAAGTTTGACGAGCTGCAAGTATGCTTCATTGTTGATAGTATTGTGTTGTTTTACATACAGCTGTTTGACAGAGGAGCGCGCAATTACGCGTAATATGGTTTCCTTACGCCTAACGGCGTTAAGCTGTACTAGTTTCTGTCATCTCTGTCTCTATCGAATGTACACGAATGCACGCATCCTTACTTCGTTTCATTCAGTCACATCAAGTCACATTTAGTTTATGGTTTAACTGGGTTTAACACTGCGGTTTAACAGTTCGTTAATTATTTCATGAAAAGTGATCAAGAGTTGTGTTATTTGGTTATTATTGGCAATAAATAAAGTAATTTATTAACAAACGCCAGCAGATGCTGGAATTGCCACAACAGCAAAAACGCAAAGTTAATTAACGTCTTCGGTCGTATTTGAAAGATCCTTACGCCTGTGATTTAGTGGATCGTTAGTACTGGATCCTGTTGATTCTGATACTGCATTAAATCATGACTTTCTGTACGGACCCAATGCCTTGCAGTCTTAGTAATATGTTAGCGAATCATCATTAGAGTATGTTTGAATTTCTTGCACCACCACGAAGAGCTGCATATATGCGTACGCATCACTCACTGCCTGGTGCGCGACCTGCTGCTTCTTCTGTGTAAGATAGTAGTTGTCACAGAACATAGTAGTAGTTATCAAGATAGGGTATTCTAATTCTGACGTAAGCATTTATATATTTGTTAGGAATAATATAAGTTGTTATATAACTTGCATTATAGAAATATTTTATTTTAAATTATCTTTCTTTGTCCTACTTTGGTCCAACTACTATCGGTCTATAACTCTATAGCAGGGGTGTTAAACTCGATTTTGCAGATAAAAATAAAAAATATTTGTTAGAAATAAATTATTTAGAGAATTGTATAGTTATTATAGGCAACCAAAAACACACATTAGAGTTGAAACACTTGAGAGAGGTACTTAAGTTGGGGGTGTTGAAGCAGAGGGTAGTGTGAGCGAGATTGTGAGAGGAAGAAGTTGAGACTGTTGAGAGTGTTAAGCGTGGAATATTTTGAGTTGTGTAGTATTTTTAAGAGAGAGTTTTACGGAGTTTAATTAAGTGAAGATAGTGGTGTAATAGTAGGGTAGTTACGAAATATATTTGATATTAAAACTGATACTTGTTTCTGTGTTAAAACAATTCCACCAAACGTCGAGAGAGAGGCAGCCTGACAAACTAAATTAAAACCAATTGGACAGTAGAGAGAGCAGTGTGTGTGTGTGTAGAGAAAAAAGAGGGATCTACAATAGTAGAGTAAAAGAGAGACAGGGGTGGTTTTACAACATATTTATATTTATAAATACATAAAATTATATATTTATCTGTGACACATTGCAAAAATTCATAGTGCCCAATTAGTTTAACTCACTTATGATAACGCTAAAATTTAAAAAAAACTGTTTAAAAAACAACATTATTATAATATTTACATCGTGTCGGCACTGTGAATAACGTTTGTCATTGACTTTGTATAAAAAAAAGTTTTCTGTAGCCTACTGTGAGTCCCATAAAAACAATTATGAGAATTAAATCAAACAACGACTTGATGTTTTTTTTATCATATTCAAAATCGTAATTTTTGTTCTTTTAAATTGAGGTGTTTCAAGAGTGCGGGTTAATAAATAATCACAACTTAGAATATTTTAATTAGTTTATTAAAACACGTTAACTTCTAAACTACACAGTTTGGTGTCAGAGCACGAGACAGAACTTATTTGAATGGAATCGAAAGATAGAGTGACGAAAAGATGTGTGGAAGTTACAAAGGAATACGTTGAGTTAAAGATAAGGGGAGATATTGGCAAATAGGAAGCGGGCGCGATGAGTATTGCCATATATGGGCATATCGCAAGGGCTACGACAACATGTATCATGTAGGCCACCTGCGATTTAGCGCTCGTACGAATTAGGGTGACGTGGTGACGCATAAGACGAGAAACACACAATATCAGTAACATACACTAAACTCAAAAATTAAGATTGTGGTCTAGTCACGTACACCACAAAATCTTTTTTGCTGGTTTTCAATTTCGCGGCTACGTTAATAAAAACGTGTAAATGATAGATTTGAGGCACAATATCCACGAGTATCCACAATTATGTGATTGCCGGCATGTGCCAAATGGAGTTTTCTTTTGTATTCTTTTATTCTTTTTTTTTACGTATTCAGCCAAATAAGTTCTGTCTCGTGCTCTGACACCAAACTGTCAATTTTGGACATGAATGTGTAAACACGTTAAAAATGTTAACAATGAACATGCTTTGAATCGCGAAAGATCATGCGAACAAATAATATTGAATAATGTGTTCTTGCACAATATATGGTTAAAAGCCGTTCATGAGTTTTCTATTCCAGCTGATTAATGGCAATGTGTTCAAACTCATACGAATAAAACCTTAATTATGATATTATCATTTATTGATGCAATTTAACCAGGATCACTGATTCACAGCAGGAGACTGCTGCCCAAAATTGGCTCGTACTTGACTCCTCCATAAATTTTCGATTTCAATTCATTACTATGACTCGAAAAACAAATGATGAATTGGAAGATTCAAATCTGAGGATTAATCAAACGGTTAGATTCGTTCGTTGTTATAGACGGCCGAATAGTTACTCGTGTATAGTGGAATTACTCTAATCTTGATATCTAATCTAATCTTGATTGCTCTTTAGTGAATAATATTTGTGTATCTTTATGGAATCAAAGTTCACAGATTCGACAAGGATATATGTATAGTCTTCCCGAGTTGGTGGTAGCATTACACTAGGTATATTTATATACATCTGCAGGACTGTTGTTGTTGCTTGCTTACATAGCATCTATTTTAATGTTTAAAATGCCCCATAATAATAATACAAACAAAGTAATGATTTCATCGTCTTTCGTATTTCGCCTATTGTATGTGCCTATATTATCGGTAAAGAGTAGTTATTACTAGTTTATTGCTCTAAGTGAAATACCCCCGCTGCAATTTAGAGACGAACTTTTCTGAACTCCTCCAAGAATTAAACTCTCTAATCTCTAATGTGCAAATGTTTAGCAATAGTAGTTTTCCTACTATTAGCATCATCCCACTATTTTCCCATACAAATATTTTTGTAATAATAGTTAAGAATGTTTAGAATAAACAGTCTTCTACAAAATGCTACACGAAGAGCACAACAAGGCAATACAATATATTTTATTTCATTGAGAAAATGTGACTAAGAAAATAAACCTCAAAAACACTATTCCCACTTGGAAGCATCTAACAATATCTTACTACCTTACAGAGATTATACCACTAAATCTCTGCTACCTTGCAACCAGCGCACTAATCGACATTTTAAACTACATAAACTAATATATTTATTAATAAACATAATTGTTCAAGTGTTGGTCCATGTAATAGTTTATCTGAATTTCTTCGCACAAGACAATTGAGTAAACAATGTGATTGTGGTCAACAATGGATTCAATCAATGCAAATGTTGAAGTAAAATGTAAAACAGCGACGCAGGAGTGTTTAAGTTTTGAAAACAATAGAAATGTCATGAAAGCATTGTTATTTATTTATTATTTCCGTTGATGGATTAAATTATTATGCAAGCTTCAAACAGACATTCCTGAGATTAGGTGCTAAGAAACGAATATACCAAAATAAAGGAGAAATATAAATGTAAAGTGTAGTTTATGTTAAAAACGTATACCTGTGTAAACATCTAGATTCTAGTCTGATTGTTCCAACAAACACTAAGTTGGTAGCGAAATTTGTGAGTTATGTTAGTAGCTTTATTCTTTGTAGAATCCTTAATATAAATATATAATGCAAAAATTTCTAAAAATTATTAAAAAGCCATGAGTATTCTCTTTCCAATTTGTATATTGAATAATCATTATAAAATAATGCACTTATATTCCTTGGTGAGGAAGTGACCAATGCGTAACTATAATTGAAAATATTTTCAACAATAACTTGTAGCAAAAATACATTTTAAAGGTGTACCAAACAAATCTTAATCAAGAGTTGTTTAATCATAAGTGTATTTTTTATCTCAGATAATATTCAATAGTAATTGCTATACAATCCAAGATATATCAAAGCATTAGCTAATTATTTAAGTTATTAAACAATATAAAATATAAAAAACAGGGCAATATATTGATGGCGTTTTTGGGAAAATTATTTTTTTTTATTTTGTAGTTTTTACATTATACTTTTCCGCGACTGAAATTAACATGAGCAATTGATACAGAAATATGAATTAAATATATTCATTTATATGAACTACTCGAATTTGACTATTTTTACTATGACTATTTAATAAATAGTATTTATATGTGATATATATCTTAGTGTAATGCATTCATAACTATTGTACTCTAATCCTAATATTTATGTACTTCTTATATCTATTAGTTAAATTATCTTTAAGAAAACGAGCAAGTAGTTAGTGAATAAATTACACTAGATCTAAACAAATACATGTAGAATTGTTGCTGCTGCTTGCCCACATGGCAAGAATTTGTTTTAGTGTTCAAAATGTCCTAATATAATAATTTGAGTAATAATACAAATTGAGTAAGTGTTCCCACGTCTTTGGGATTCCGACTCGTATTCAGACTGGTAAGTTGGCAGTTCTGTCTTTTTTGTGTGCTCCCTCATTAAGCGCATTGGTGTGTTTTCTTGCTTTTTTTCTGTGTTTTTTATTTGCCTTTCAGCAGCTTTAATTTGCTGGTCTCGTTCGACAAAATTATATAAAATGTTGATTTAGGAAATTGGATAGTTTATTTATTTATTTTATGTTTGCATGATTATTATTTACTTATGTTTATTTCTAATTATATTGCTGGTTTGATACCCAGGATCGCTTGGGTTACCCCTAAAGAGCGGGTGATGCATATAGTTTACAATTATATAATCTAGATAGTAGATAGTATTGACATTACACCATAATGTCTTAAGCATGTTATCTTTAAAGTAAATGTTTTTGTGTTAAATGACTTATGATAGGTTTATGTTTTTATATGTAGCTCGCTTGGTTTACATATAGTTTACATTTATCTATACATTTTGGCGTAAACATATTGGCTATATTACTATGTTTAACTTTATCTTAACTAAATGTATATGAAATGGATAGAACTAACACCTTAGTAATATCTCACGACCTTACAATCAGCAACACTGTCATATTAACGCACTAATTCTGTGCACTCCGACATATCCTTATTATTAGTCATAATTGTTCATGTGTTGTTCCATGTGATAGTTTGAGGTGTATATGAGAGCGGGTTAATACAATTTCGACTCAAAGAATATTTTAAAGACTTTATTATAACGTCTACTTCCACTTTGGATTTGTTAGGCACTTTTAGACAATGACGAAAAGTTGTGAGAAAGTTAAAAAAGGAAAACGTTAAGTTAAAGATAGGGTGAGATATTGGCAAATAGGAAGCGGACGCGATGAGTATTGCCATATATGGGCATATCGCAAGGGCACGTAGGCCACCTGCGATTTTGCGCTCGTTGGAATTGGGGTGACGGGGTGACGCATAAGAAAAGAAACACACAAAATCAGTATCGTACACTAAAGACAAGAATTAAAATTGGGGTCTAGTCACGTACGCCACAAGTTCATCTGAGTTTCTTCTCGATAGACAATTGAGTGGCAGTGGTACACATTGGATGCAGTCAAGGCAATGTAAAATAGGGACGTAGGAATATTTAAGTTTTGAAAACAATAGAAATGTCCTGAAAGTATTGTTATTTATTAATTATTTCTGTTAATGGTTAAAATAATGAACAGACATTCATAGGATCATGTACTAATGAACTAGTATGCCAAATAAATGGAGAACTATAAATGTTAATTGTAGTTTATGTTCAAATTAATGCAACCTTCCTTGTTAAAAAATAAAAACGTTTTTTGCTGTTTCTTAAAGTGATTTTGTTATTTAGTGTAAACCATTAATTATTTGATCTGTGGTGTAAACTGGTGTAAACATTCAGTCTCTTTTAGTCAGCTGCGAGCAGCAGACGTTGCCATTGTCACATGTAAGATGCGGCAAAGCTTGGAATATTCAGGGTCAAACTAAGGCTAGTAATTATTGCGTGTAAATAATAGTTAGCTTAGAGTGCTTAGACATAAAATATAGTTCACAGATATAAATAAAACTTGGCTCAGTGTCTTTAATATTTGAGAAAATGATTATAATTAAGAAGAACTTTAAAACACAGTAAAATTAAAAATAAATTAATACGTCCCTGGCCCATTCTTTCATGCAACATTGCATTGACAGCTCTGAGTTTCCCTCACTCCCGGCCAATCATTTGTTACGGAGTCATAGCGGAGTATAAATACCGCACATTTCTGCGTGTTAGCCTCTTTTTTTCATCTTGTGTTCCTTGAGGCGTCTTGTTAGACGCAAAGCGTGGCAATCATTTTAACATTTTGTACCTGCCGGTGGCTGTAGCATTGGTTGAAACGATCCGTATTTGCAACAACCTAAAAAAACAACTTTAATTATAAAAGTGAAAATAATAAAACTAAATACAATCAAATAAAAAACAGTGACATTTAATATAAAATTACATTACGTTAAAATGTTTCCACGGGTACATTTTGTTTGTTTATGGTGAAATAAAGAGTGTCGTGTTTTCTGAGCAGCATTAATGCTCTTACGTGGGCTTGATAACTAAATCAAAAATTAAATTGACAAACTTTAATAACAACTTTTTTAATTCTGACAGACGCGAAAATAAAATGCACCACGTTAGAAATATCCTCTGGAAATATCTAATAAACTAAATATATCTAAAAAATATATATAAAATATTATACTATAAAACATATTAAATAAAACATATCATAATTTTATATAAAATAAAAATTAAATTGGTACCAATTGCATATAACTTTCATTAAATATTTACTTCTCAATTTTGGTTGTTAGGCACCAATAGTTTCAGACTTCATTTTCTAATTTAAACGATTATTGTCGTATCGTTTTACTCTGAATTGTTTCGCAACTTTCCACCGGTAATTATTTTCTCTCGTTTCTTTTTCAACTCTTCACAGATAATTTAAATGTTTTATCTTTTTTCCACAAATTCTGCTTTATAGAAGAATGGTTACAGTTTGAAACCTGATTTTAACTCTTAATTGAAGGGATGAGTCGCCAGTTCTCCTTTGCCGGGGCGGCGTACAGCCTACGCCAGTCTGTTTTTAATATTTGATCCAAACTTCCAACCCATTTTTCATTTTAAGGCAAAATTACTTTATGCCTATATTGAAATTAAATTTTCTTTAAAAAGGAGTTCAACAAGTTGAATGTAAATATAAATAAAAAAATTCACAGATACTCATCATCCTTGTCATTGCTGTCACATGTCAACCAGATGTTGATATTTTTAGCTAAATGAGCTTTACAGGTGAATTCACTACAATTTGAGCAACTAATTATAGTGTAGTTGTTTTTACCTCTTCCACATGTAATGCACCAAAGAACTTGTGCATTTATGCCTGCCACGTTTTGAAGTGAAATAAAATGCCAATGGCCATCTATTTGTTTTCTGAGATATAGTGTAGTTACCACAGAGCTCGTCTACGGTATCAACCCCTCCTTTGAACAACTTGTTCTAGTCTATAATTATATCTGGTTTGTTGCTTTCTGAATCACATTTGTCGTCACCATGGGCGGTACTAAGCAGAACTACTTGTTTTTGTGTACAAAACCATAGTACTAGCTTGAGACTTGTGCATCAACGTAGCTTTTGTGATAGTATTTCCTAAGTGGATCATTACCTTGAACACATTGTTGCATCTTTTCCCATTTTTCAGGAACTGATCGCTGTACCTCATTGCTGTTTTCGACATTAAACTTCTGAATCGCATTTTTAGTCGACCTGAAACAAAACGTACAAAACCTAAAACAGTAAAAAAATGCCTACCAATACACCTCGATACTAAGTTCCTGGCGACTTTGATGTCGAATCATTAGCCATGACTCCTGGGGATGCCTCTGTCTCCCAATATCCAAGTGTCGTTGGCGCCTCGTCTGTCTGCGCACTTGCGCCATCCATGAGAGTAATGAAAGCTGCCACTTGATAAGGGGTCCACATAAGTTATCTGCAAATTAGCATCGCAAATTAATAGCACGTTCCGGGAATGCTAATTTTTTTATTCTTCCAACTCTGATTCTGAGGAATCGCCTCTTTTTTTTCAACTAATTTGATGCTTTCTTCATCACCCAAATATTGATCTTCATCATCTCCTGAAGCCCACTGGTCGAGATTTTCATTTCAAAACTTGGGAGTTACATTTAAATGGAGATGAGTTCATCTGGATTCTCAGATGGATTGATCTTCTCTTCTGTCCTAATATTTTAAAGGATTTTGTTCCATGAACGTTTTAAAGATTGGGATTGCACTGATCCCCATGCTTCTGCAGACCAGTAGATAGTTTTTTGATGTTGATGCATCTCCGAAATCATTTGTCGATCTCATTGCGAATATTTTGTAGCAACAATTTTCTGTAACGTCGCTTGAACGATTCAATTATCCCTTGATCCATCGGCTGTACTAAGGTTGTAACGTTCGGTTAGCATCTTACCGAATAGGTGAACTTCTAGTCTTGATTTATCTATGAAGACTTCTTTCTTTTGGTCTCGAATTTTTAATTTTGTTTTTTACCAGTCTTAACAATTGTGGATGCACAATGTCTTCTTGTCCTTCTGTAATCTTTTTCATTGACGTTTATGAAATGATCATTGCGATCCAGATCAAACCATTTAAAATGATATTGATTATTTTCCAGAATCCAGCCATAATTTACAGGTTCACATGTTGTTGGGGTTTTCACGTGGGTATTGTTCCATATACTACATATATAAATATAATGCGATCGCAAAAATAGTTGTAGGGGCTCCCCCTTGCAAGGTGGTAAGCATTGTTCACATTTAACACTGAATATGAGTCAATAAAAATTTGCAACCTAGCAGCACATGTGCTATAAATAGCACATAAAACTTAGAACAATAATAAAAATGCGTTGTTGTTCTTAAGGATCTTCGATGATTTTGCTGTCATCAAAACATATGAAGGCTTCTTGGAATGCTTCATATTTTAAATGATTTTAATTTTGCTTTCCTGAAAAGTGCTGGATTGTAATCACATCCTGTGATTGCATGTAATCTAGGTAAACTTTTACAAACTGATTTTCCAAACTTTGCTTATATTTTTGTTAAGTCTACATCCTTTAAATCATTTCCAGTTCCCGTAAACATTCAGACTTGTGATTTATCATTTAGACGGTGGATATGACCCAGCATTATAGCAGCAATATCAGTATCAACAGTTCGCATTACAATATTTGCTCCATAGTCGATTTTACACACGTATTATCATGTTTCGGGCAAGACAATTCCTCAAGGATACTTGACAGAACTTGGTTGGCCTCATTAACAGTAAAGGAATGACACTTTTGACATTAATATGTATAATTTTGTTACCAATAAATGGCACCATTTCATCACTAGTCCAATATAAAATGAAAATTTCAACCAAAGTTTCTTTAAGATTAGAATTCCTCAACTCTTTGGAGGAATCTAATTTAGCAGATTGTAATCGTTGAGAATGTTTATCGATGGTGTAAAATACTGGTCAAAGATAACATCAATTCTTGTCGCTTTTAATTGAGCAACATTCTTCTCGAAATGCTTCCAAATTTTTTGGGAACATTTATCATTGTGTATAACAATATAAAACCGTCAATAAGGTGGCTCCTCATGCTCAACTTCTTTCTCTGAGATTTCATTAAAGCAATCGGGTAGAACAATATTTTTGTAAAGTCAACCTTGTAATTTATTGAGATTCCCAGCAGACGTCCAAACAAATCCCTTTGGATTTTCACTCTTGAGTTTTTCCACCAACTTTAATTTTTTTCTTTTTTTCGTAATCTTCAGAAAAATTACCAATAGAAATTTTCTTAATAGCTTTTTCAAATCCTAAATGAGATTCACACTCAGAAATAAATGTTTTTTGAAGACTATCTTCATTAGCTTCTATTTTTAACAAAAATTGTGCTACTGGTGGTGATGCGGACTATCGCGGATTGTGAACCGTTATCAAGCAATACACGAGCCAAGCTTGGATCGTAGTTGAGAGAAAAACGGTTGAATTTTGATAAGCCATGTACTTTTGAATAGAAGAATACAAATATGCTGCCACGCTGGGGCTAAGCGTCTGTGCCGCTATCCCAACTTTCATCGATCTCTGTATTTTGGGATTGAGATGTGCCGATGTATGATGCCAGCGGGAAACACCAACACCAACTTGGACTTTTCAAAAATCTCCATAAGAACGTTCCACATCATACTTGTGGAATAGGTTCCTAGTGCATTTTAACAAATGATGTGGAAGACTTTCGTTTCATTTACAAAATAGTAGGTTTTTTTTGCAAATTGCTCCCATTTTCTTGTTGGACCCTGCTGTCAATTTTCCAAAGGCTTCATGTATAATAGTTATCAAGTTATCGCTTGAAACTCCCCCACGAATAAAATAATAAGCTACTGGCTGCTTCCATGCCTTCCGAAGACCAACCAGCATTAATTCCAGAGCATGGTTAGCAACTCGCCTTGTTTGCCGATGCCCATCGTCTTCAACGGCGGAGATTGTTCCTGCACTCCTATTATAATTCAGTTGATCGCGTATTGTCATTTCGTCCAATAACAACACGCACTGCCTATCATCGTCGCAATCGATGTCTTAGGCGAAGTGGCGAAGCAGATCATCATTTATGTCCGCTTTAAAGGGTAATCCCGATAGCATGCAGTCTAACGTGGCATGGGCACCATTCGACGCCAAAGATCGTAGGACTTTGGACCCTTTTTGTAGTGCAAGGGCTTTGTCGTCAACCGTCTATTTACAACCTTTAAGAGTGTTGAGTAACCAAGCAGCATCTACGTGGTTCCTTTTTCTTTATATTCAATGATACTCCAAATTTAAATTAAACAAATTATAATTTTATTCTGAACCCAAAAAATCTTGTAAATATAATTCTTGTTAAACTGAACTGCGAACGACAAGT
>JARJDS010015761.1:0-24170 GCA_030264155.1 Atheta pasadenae | reverse complement strand
ATCATTTTAATCAGAAATTAATTTCCAATCCAATAGTACCATTTTCAAATACGTAGACATTGTTTTAAAAAAGGTTTTTTTATCTTTCTTTGCATTGAACCCTAATTTGCATAACAATATATTTCTGTTCAGCGCAGTCGAGCGCCGTTTGGTCCCGGACTCGTCAACTAAACCTTGCTCTTTTCTTCTAATGATTGCTTATGCGGCATCCAAAACTGTGATCATCTCTGAAAATCGGTACACAAAGCAGTTACTGTTCTATATAGTTTAATGCCTTGGTAAGGGGTGTGTAGTTTATGTAGTATTGTATTTTATAAGTATTTTTATGCTTTAGATGTTTTTTCTTTTAAATTGATTGTAATTTTTGCTTATTTTTTAAAGAAACTTGAGCTGAAGAGTATGCTATGGAATATATGCATTGGTTTAAGATGTTTGGTGTGGGTTTTTCTATTTTTTATTTTAAAGGTATGCGTTTCAAAGTTTTAAATTTAGTATTATATATCAACACTTAATTATCAATTAATTTTTATTTTTTTATATAAATTATACAAAATTAATAAAATTATTATGTTGGCTATAATGTGTAATTTGTAATTTCGTATTAAATCCCCTCCTAATTTCAGTTAGATTACTGTTCCTGCAGTGGTTACTTAAGTAAGTGCATACCTGTCATTATCAAGATATGCAGAAAATCTGAAATTGCGTCATTGGAAAATGTTTGTATAACTAAACACTAATACATAAATCTTAAACATAAACACAGTAAAGAAATATGAATTTGATTTATAAACAAATCATAACATGTACAGGATATTCATGTATCATAACATACATTAAACATTCGAGTTGTTATCGTTATCGCCTTATTTAGGAGCGATGTACAGAGTTGTTTCACTGTCGTCGCCATTGAAGGCCGCTTGTTTCGTAGATTACTCGAGAGCCTAATCAGCAAAACCAACAATCTACTCGTGTACACACGCGTAACTTTCATTTTGTCCATCACAACAGTTGTAATTGTGTTCAGAGATCAAACGAAACCAACTCAAAACATGACCGAAATAGTGCCACCATTCGATTCTCTTCTTCAAGAAGCAGTGACGAAATTCAAAGAAGAATTCCAATGCGAACCACAAGTGGCAGCGTTTGCACCGGGTCGTGTTAATTTAATCGGGGAACATATTGATTATAATGATGGATTTGTCTTACCAATGGTAAATAAATAAAACAACTTTTACAAATTTCTTCTGTCAATTATATACAAAAAATTGTAGGCGTTGCCGTTAGGAACTGTAATGGTAGGAAACAAAATCTCTGGAGAAGAATCAATTGTGGTTACTACAAATAAAGATGTGGACCATCCAAAAAGAGTTACCATTGATATGCCTAATAAAAGATCCTTAATTTGTGTTTGTAGACCTGGTAAACCCAAATGGTCTAATTATATTAAAGGTACATAATGTTACTACATATTGAACCTCTAAATAATGTTTTGAATTATTTAGGAGTAATTGCAAATTATATCGGTGAAAAACCATCGTTTATGGCTGTTGTTGTGTCCAGTGTACCAACTGGTGGTGGGTTATCAAGTAGTGCAGCTTTGGAAGTTGCAACTTACACGTTTTTGGATGCCCTTAATGGCGACCAAGCTTGTAATGTTATGCCAACAGATAAAGCTTTAGCTTGTCAAAAAGCAGAACATGATTATGCTGGTGTACCCTGCGGAATTATGGATCAATTTATTTCTATGATGGGCACCAAGGATCATGCACTTCTTATTGATTGCAGGTTATTTACTTTTACTTTATTTTCAACAACATTTCCGAATGTACATATAGCAATAAATGTTTTACAGGACAATGGCAAGTCACCAAGTTGTACTCAACGACCCGGAAATTGTCATTCTAATCACAAACTCAAACATAAAACATGAACTAACCGGTAGTGAATATTCTACAAGACGAAAACAATGCGAAGAAGCAGCGCTTCTTATCAAAAAAATAAGTTTGAGAGACGCTACAATCAAAGATATTGAATGTAAGACTATATTTTGAAGTAGTGTAAATTAATATTAATTATTTTCATTGCATTATAGATTTAAAGAGTATAAACACAAATGATGATGTTATAAAACGAGCTCGACATGTTGTCACTGAAATTGAACGCACTAAACTAGCTGCGCAAGCTTTAAAAGAAAAGAATTATGTGCAGTTTGGTAAGCTGATGGTAGAAAGTCATCAATCGTTGAAGAATAACTTTGAAGTTTCTTGCCCTGAAGTCGATCAACTTGTTGAAATTGCATTGAAAAATGATGGCGTTTTAGGAAGTAGAATGACTGGAGGTGGCTTTGGTGGTTGTACAGTGACAATGGTAATATATAAACGTAATTATTGTATTTATTTCATTGATTTATTTGTTTTAGGTTTACAAACAATATACACAAAACTTGATTGATAATATTCAGAGCGAATATTTGGGAAAAGCAACTTTTTATGTTTGCCAGCCAAGTTGTGGAGCTCATATCATTAAACTATAATTTTTTTTATTTAAAACCTTCATGGTTTTATATTATTTTATTTTAGAATTAAATTTTAACGAAAGCAATTCAAAGATCAAATTATTATTATATTTGTAATGACTATATATCTCTAGGGTGACCCAGGGATGTCGCACAACATACATACAAATAAATACATATCTGCAGATGTACACAGCCATTTTTTTAATAATAATAAATATTGGCTTTTATAGTTTCTAATTTAATGCCTTTTGCTTAGAGAAATCCTTGTAACCAGTTTTGGTGCAGTTTGGGTTGCCGACTCGACACCCAATCTGTATAACAGAATTTTTTTGTAAATTTTATTTTATTATGTAAAATTCGTTATTTTACAAATTTAATTACTTTAAATTGTTTTAAATTAAACAATAATTATATGGCGTCAAAGTTTCCCCGTGTGTTATCGTCAGTTATCGTCATACATCGGTAAAGTAAATCGCGATGGCTGCCATTCCGAACTGTTCCGAACCATTCCGAACATAACCTGTGAACATAACCAACGACATTTTGGTTCATTTTGGTTCATTTCCAAACACGTGTGGCTTGTCGTTACATCTTGTTGATTGTATCGCGAGTTGAAAATGTCTTCTGACGCAGAAATCAGTGACCAAGAATCGTCCAGCAGCCAAAATAACGATAACAACGATGAAACAATTGAACAACCTGCACAAATTGAGGAAACAACTGACGAAAATCCGGTAACATGGAAAGACTTGGTAAGCACCACGTGTTTTACTTCGTAAACTCCATAATTATTAAACGTATTACCATTTACCACACATTGATACAACAATTAGTAATTCCAGGGCTTGGTCGACGTGTTGTGCAAAGCATGTGAACAACTAAAATGGAAATCACCATCGAAAATTCAACGCGAATCAATTCCAGTAGCTCTTCAAGGCAAAGATGTGATCGGTCTGGCAGAAACAGGATCAGGCAAAACCGCTTCCTTCGCCCTTCCTATCCTACAATCATTACTGCAAAATCCACAACGGTATTTTGCGCTTATTCTCACCCCAACAAGAGAATTAGCATTTCAAATTTCTGAACAGTTTGAAGCTCTTGGAGCATCAATTGGTGTAAAATGTGCTGTTATTGTTGGTGGTATGGACATGATGTCCCAAGCTTTGGTTCTAGCCAAGAAACCACATGTTCTTATAGCAACACCAGGAAGATTACTAGATCATTTAACAAATACTAAAGGGTTTAATTTAAAAGCTCTAAAGTATCTTGTTATGGATGAAGCGGACAGAATTTTGAATATGGATTTTGAGGTAGAGGTTGATAAAATTCTAAAAGTTATTCCCAGAGAACGGCGTACTTTCTTGTTTTCTGCGACCATGACAAAAAAGGTTAACAAGCTACAAAGAGCTTGTTTGAAAGATCCAGTTAAAGTTGAAGTTTCTACAAAGTACCAAACTGTTGAAAAGTTACAACAGTATTACTTGTTTATTCCCGTTAAGTTTAAAGACGTGTACTTGGTACATATTTTAAATGAAATGGCAGGCAACACTTTCATGATTTTTTGTTCTACATGCAATAACACAATACGCACGGCTTTGTTATTAAGAAATTTAGGATTCACCGCTGTTCCGCTTCATGGACAAATGGGACAAAACAAACGACTTGCTGCTTTGAATAAGTTCAAAGCTAAAAATCGTTCTATTTTAATATCTACAGATGTAGCAAGCAGGTACAATATTAAATTTATCAATTGTTTCAGCAAATATCTTAATATTATGTCTTTGTATTGTTCTATAGAGGTTTAGATATTCCGCACGTTGATGTTGTGATCAATTTCGACATCCCAACTCATAGTAAAGATTACATTCATCGCGTAGGTCGCACAGCTCGTGCTGGTCGTTCAGGAAAAGCTATTACGTTTGTCACACAATACGACGTGGAGTTGTACCAACGCATTGAAGAACTTATCGAAAAGAAACTGCCGTTGTACAAAACGGAAGAGGAAGAAGTAATGGTGTTGCAGGAACGCGTAGCTGAATCACAACGACTTGCTAAACTTGACATGAAAGATTTGGAAGGTAAAAAGGGTAATAAAAGACGAAAGGGTGACGCTGGGGATGACGACGACATGGAAATGTCCTCAGGGGTTCGTAAACGACTTAAAGGTGGCTCGGGGGGCGGGTTTGGAGGGAAAAAGAACTTTAAGGGAAAAGGAAATAAATTTAAAAAACATTAAAACTAAAAATATATTAAATAAAACATAATCACAATTTCAAGTTTAAATTTTTTTCTAAGAATCGTAAATATAAACTATGGTAGATATCAATCGATGATGGCACCGTCTGACTATTATTGCAGGTAATTTTGAATCATAATTTAATTTTTAATGTGTGAAATGATGTATACAAGTTGTTAATACTCACCATGATTATTTTTTTATTCGTCACTACCACTGATTTACTAATTTCTGCCAAAACTTTTGAATTATTTGATTATTTTGAAATTGACGCAATATTTTTTTTGTTATTTTAAAGGTTTTATTAAATTACAACTCATCGAACAGCATAAATTCATCAAAAAATATCAGGTAATAACCGTTTGTAATTGTAGTTAATACTAATGTAAAACAAATGATGTATAAAAGTTGGTAATGATCACCATGATTATTTTACATTTATTCGTCACTACCACTGATATAATTTTTATAAGAAATTTCGTTTTATGTTTGTTTAGTTAAGAATTAAAGTGGTTTTTTTTAATTTTCAGGTTTCCGAGGTTAAAATCTTCGAATTTATCGTGACAGGTAATTGAAATGTTTCTTAGATTTGTTAACCACCATAATTATAAAACAAATGATGTATACAAGTTGGTAATGATTTTGATGATTATTTTAAATTTATTCGTCACTACCACTGATTTTTCATTGTTATTACTTTAGTAAGGCTTTTGTTTCCAAGGAAGTTTAATTGTTTTTTTTGTTTCTTTCAGAATTTAGCGGTTGCAGGAGTTCCAAGTTTACTATGAAAGGTAATAACTATTTTGTTGAGGTTAAATTAGGTTATTATAATATGATGTATACAAGTTGGCAATGATTAAAATGATTAATTACTATATTCGTCACTACCACTGACAGAATTAATAGAAATCATTGTGTTTTGAAGGAAAATATTGAGGTTATAGAAGTGTTTTGTTTTTGTTTCAGACCTGAACTTTCTTTTCCACAAATGTCTGTTGTCTTACAAATATTTTGTATATGTTAATTGTTTATATATAATAATAAAAAATAACTTGTCAAAATTCTGTTTACGATTATTTATATACCTGTTTGTTGTACTTTTGACGGAATGTGCCCCAAAACAATGAAATAAAACAACAAATTTCAAAATGGCGTCACGCCGTGATAGGAGTAAAATAACTGCAGAAAGAAATTAAATGAAGTCATACAAATCGAATTCTGAACATGGCGGGTTGTCAGACCCGCTGCCGAAGTAATAACTCAATCCAAAAGGTTTACAAATGTCGCATAATTTACTCCAGGCGCAAATATCTACAGCCAGATTCAAACTCGTCTTCCGGAAATGCTGCTGACGTGCTAGCTGTGACGTCACGCACTGGCAATAACGCGCTCGAGGTAAATGGCAAGGATGGCAAGACGGTGGCCAACCGTGAGCTGCGCACCACCAGCTACACCACCGACATGGCTTCTTCCAAGCACCAAGAGGTCGAGGTCCTGGACAACTGGGAAGACATCGAGGACTCGGACGTAAGTGACGATGACGATGGCTGGGAGTGCGCACGAGAGGGCGCAAATGCCACGCGCTCTTGGATCGCGACGCACGTCCGAACAATTGCCACTCGCAGCACGGCGAGGTTAGGTGCGCGCTACTACGCGCTGCGCCCGTTGTGCCTGGTGTAAAATACTCCGTTGTGACACATCGAAAGCGCACGCTGATCGAGCCTAATCGACGCTCTCGTTGCAGGTACTCGAGAGGAAGTTCAGGAATCTGAAGCCGCCAAGTCAGAACAAGTGAGTAGTATACAATTCTGCAGAACTTCTGGCTTTTGGTCCAATCAATCAATCAATCAATCATGCATGAGGACTAACTCACTATGACTATTTCAACTACATGCCTGCGAGCAAGCCACTCAAGTGCTCAGTGTTATGATAAACATGCATCTTTTGATATTTTGTAATGCAAAGAAACAACATAGTTATGTTAGTAATTGTTTTAACAATTAGTAATAATGTATGGCCATAATAAACGCCTTGAATGTCTGCAACTCTTAATGCACACAAAGTAAGGAGTGTTGCCTACACAGCCTACCACCCTCGTTGTTATGTGCTTCTACCAATTGGTAATGTTAATGATTTCTTCAGATGCAACGGAATGAACGGACAATATAGCATTATCCTGAGCGGGGACGACGCGCTTCGGTCGCAGTACGTCCAGCCGGAGCCCACAGTCACAATTCTGAAACGACCAACTAAACAAAATCATGCGGGCGGTGACAACAAAGTGGTGCAACCTAAAAAAACGCTCAAGCAGCGCGAGCAGGAGTACGCTGAGGCTCGTCTGCGGATACTTGGCGAGGCTGCCAGTCCTGAACGACCGGAAGATGCCAGCCGCTATGCTAGCATACAACACAGCAAACCCGGACGACATGCTGCTGCTGCCAAAATGTATCACCACCAACAACCATACCAGCAGCAGGTGCAAGTGCAAGCGCCGTCACAAGACGACAATGTGATAAGACTGCCGAAAGGCCCCGACGGCTCCAAGGGCTTCGTAAAGAGATAGTACACACTAAATCTCTGATCCACCGCCCGCCAATCACCACATTGCTATTCTTAAGTTCGTTATTGTGTAAATACTGTAGTAGTTTATCGGTGAATTTAATGTTTAAACAACTTTAGGTTAAGCTTAGATTTTAAATGATCAATGATTGCAGTGACGTATAGCAGATGTTGTACCGTCGTCTTTTCTTTAATTTTTTTATATTTTTGCCGATCGACCTCGACTTTTGAGGTTTGGTTTTGGAACGTTCCCAAGACTATCGCCGCACTCATCCGGCAACAATCTTCATTAATTATATTTGGTTCAATTTTTATATATATATATATAAATATATATATATGACGCTGATTGTACAAGTATCACTAGCTAATATTTAAATTTTTGTATAAAAATATAGAAATGATACTGGGAAAGTAATATGAATCATGTTTCCTGTACTCATTGAACGGTAATTATGTGAAATTTTGGATATTGTAAGTAGGATTTTGAGAAAGGTTTTCTATGCAAATTCCTCCACATGTTTAGTCACGAATTTGTCAACTTTTTAAGTTGCTCTGACAACCATAAAACACCACAATATTTAGTAGTTATAAAGATAATCATGGATTTGTTATTAACTCACGTATATTGTTATGTTATGCATGCATGTTTATAATATTCTTATGCTTTGATAACCATACAACACGAATCTGGAGACAGTATCATAATACCACGTGATCGTTATGCATGCATGTTCATAAAATTCAAGTTTTTTAAAATGTGAATGATGCAGAGAATTCAATTTTAATTTTGAAAGCTGTATGGCAACCAAACTCTAAAATTACTATACATACTCACAAGTCAAACATGAGATTTATATGATTTATCGATGTTTAAAAATGAACTTTGAAAAAAGTCCATATTCAAGGCCGTGTTTTATGCGTTACAACGCATCAACGAATCTGAAGAGAAAACATCGAAATATTTAATAGTTTCGTAAATACTTACAAATTTATGTAAAAGTACTGAAATGTATGGAAGTTTGAAATTTGACAGTTTTGTTAAAAATAACTGCCATATTCCAAAATCTCATTCAAAGTATTATTTTTTTACCGCCATTACAAAAAATGTTCAGTTTTCACAAAAACATGATGCCCAGTCCAGCTGCAGTTTTAGAATCAGTGTGACAAAACACTTCTAAAAATACTCCCAACTTTTTCTCAACGTTTAGTAAGTGATCTTACTGTACATATTAAAATAGTAATACCAAAATAGAAAACAAAAACGTCGGTAAATATGTTTAATAGCATTAAAATAACTTTAAAACTACACATGCAAAGTAATTTTATATAAACAAAGCTGAAAAGTCTTGATCTCTGGATGACTTATTTCTTGGTCATTAATGCATTGACTTGAGTAATCAAAAAAGTCAACCGTTGCACTTCAGCAGTAGCAGCGCGTAATTCCCCCTCTGTTTCCTTAAGAACAAGCTCACTATCTTGAAGATTCTGTTGAAAAACATCAAATATGAGAACATGTTTAATAATATTACTAAGGGTTAAAACATATTTATAAAAACATACTCTCTTCACGGTATGGACTTCAGCCTGCAAAGTTCTGATGGTATCATCTTTACGTTGTCCAATCTTCTCCACCTTTATTAGCGATTCCCTCAAGGTAGGAATAACATTCAACATAGCATTATCCCTTTCAGCAACAACTTCCTCATGTTTGGAAACTAACTCAGCAATGCGCTGTTTACTCCCCGACATCTCAACTTCTTTCTGTGCCAAATCCTCTTGAAGTTTAACACGCAAACTCTTCTCAGCGTTCAACAACGCTTCCAAATTTCCACACTCTTTTCTTCGATCTTCCTGCAAACTCTCCGAACGCAAATGCAACTGCTGCGTGCGCCTTAATGCTGAATCCAACAAAGCAATCTGTTGTTCCAATTTAATACTGCGCATTGAAGCAGCTTCCGCATAACTAGTAAGATTTTTCTCCGAACGCTCGCTAATCATCAACCGATATTCATACAACTCCATTATATCGTTTGTGTCCAACTTCATTTTGCCGCCATTTTTAATCTCAACTAACGCTTTTAAAATCTCGTCCAATTTTACCCTATTAGACAGCATCTCCAACTTATAATTCATGGTAATAGGTTGAATTTGTTGCTGTTTCTGATCGGATCTAACAAGTTCCGATTTTAACTCACTAAGAACTTTACCAACGCATTTTGACAAACCAGTACTATTCCGACTGATAACTTCCAAAGCATTTGTGTGACGTTTTAGGTCGCCAGTTGTTAATCCTAACCCTAGGACTGTCTGAACAGTTTTCTCATTAAATAACAAATTTAATAACGGTCCCCATTTATCGCTGTAAAACTCTACAACGCTGACAACACTCAAAGCGTTGACGTACATATCTAAAGCTTCATTACTGAAGGCGTCGGCAACCGGGGCACAGTTTGGTTCCAAAGGATTATTCACAATTGAATTAAACATCGTTTCAAAATATTCTTTTTTCAAGCGTTCTAAGATACCATCCCGAGTTTTCTCATTACGTAAAAATATTTTAAACAGATCAAACAGATGATTATATATCACATAAACCATAATGTTACATTGTGCTTCTTGGGACTTATTAGTTATGTATACATGTTCAATAAATTCTAACAAAGTCCTCATAATAAACTCACAATCATTTTTATCTGATGGACAACCAAAACTAGTCAATGTTGTTTTTAATAAATTCAACGCATGAGGCGCTACTGAATCAACACTTAACCAACTAATTGTTATTTTAATAATTAACCGGAACATATCTTCGATTTCTGGTACTTTACAACTCAAAATCGAGCTCAGGAAGCGAAAAACTAAACTCGCTGACTCTGCTGCTTCAGTACTATGAGACTTACGATCCAATTCAAATAATAATTCCTTGATAAACTGTGAAAACTCGGTCTTTTGTGTCGCTATACTTCGTTGGACATCTTCAGGTTTTAATTCTAGATTTAAATAAAAGCAAATATGTTGTCGCAGGTCCATATGATCATTAACAACAAAAGAATCAGTGACAATGCGGTAAGTACACTTCAACAAATCGCCTAGAGTTTCAGACTGAACTACATTGTACATATTATCAAAAATAATTGCATACTTTGCAACTGCAAAATCAATTTTCGGACCAGTCATTTTGAATAAATTCTTTGTCATATTTTTGACATTAACACTAGCATATAAAATATATTGTGCTGATGTGTTTTTCACACAGACATTTAAAATCACACCACTTGATAGTAAGACAATTTGGTTTGATTCCATTGCCATTACCCAATTTGACAATGTTGTTATGAGATGTTGAAGATTTGGAATAAACCAGTCTTTTGACATACCACATGTTAAATCTTGTAGGACACTCAAAAGGCGAATTTTTTTGTCTTGTGTGAGGTGGTCACCCAACATTTGTGATAGATGTGAAACAAACTGGTACGTGTGGACTAAAGCATTCTGGACTACTTGTGATTTGCAAGCGGTGCCTAATACATTGACACAACTCCAAAGCACTGGTGATCCAGGTTCTAGGATTGTAAAGAGATCCGATAAATTTTCAAAAAACTCTTGAGTAACTGGTGTGTTTGGATCAAATGTTGATAGGTCAGCATATTTGCTCAAATACTAAAATACAATACAGTGAATTATTAAACAACTTAATTTTTTAAACCTTTGCTAATCCTTTACTTACCAGCAAGTCCCGATTAAATGATGGTGGTGCACATTTATCAGAACGATTTTTGTTTAGTTTGTACTCACGCACTGCGCGGTTAAACTCAGTCATAGAATTGTTTTTCATTGTCTGGTTAATTGAATTTCCAGTTAAGCCCGACATTTTTTACCTGAATAATCAACAAATTAGAAAAATAGATCTTTTGAAAATTATTCTTAGTAAACACGATTTCGCACGGTTCGTAAAATGGCCGTTGGAAACCTCCAACCCGCTCGAACATAAACATACTATGCGCAACATACGATTTGAACGTGCGATGCAATCCGACGAAACCCGAACCATTTGTAATATAAGTTGCATACATTACAAGCAGAATAAATTTAAAAATTCTATCGAGTATGCCGTGGAATGATATAAAACATATGAAACACGCTGAATGGAAATTAGTCGTTGTTTTTTCGTGCTCTTGTTCGTTAGTTAGGGAAGTCTGAAACAATCTGAAACGAATGCAGCAGTTTTTGGATGTCCGTATAGGTCAGTATTCACCAGTATTCACCGAAATTCAAGCGAAGTTGAGCGAAGAGTGGTGAAGAGTGATCGCTAGACGCGTGCGCAGCTGTCGTATACATCAACACGCTGTGACAAACATAGACAACACCAACAGAACTAAACAGAACCAAACGGAACGTACATAACCATCAGACCCGCAGTTCAACCAACAATCGCACCAGGTGCGCGTAATATACCAACTCGAAGCGTCGTTCCCGGCAAAGCCATCGCTGATGATGCCGTTCTAAAGACAGGTCCTGTGTGCTTTGGACATCACGGGACAGTGTTCGCAGCAGTCGACGCGAATGTCGGTCTAATAATAATGAGCCTCGGACGTCGCGGCGTTAATTGGTCGAGCGGATCAAACAAACTCTCCAGCGAAGATTTTTACCAGCAAAGTTGATGAGGAACTTACTACCCTGGACAACTATGAACAGGTTTGTTTCATTATTCATCAGTGTTAATATCCAATTAAGCATACCTGTCAAACATTTAAAAAAATAGATAATAATGTGTATGTTGAATAGTTGAATAATAAATTTACGGTATATATAATTTACGTTATCAACACCAAACACAAAACAAACGTTTGTGATTGTTAAAACGAAACTTGCGATTGTTACTCGTACTTAAGTTAACGAGGTTTTTTAAATTTATTATAATGTAATGCATGAAACTGTTTTCAATTTTCTAATCAAGTTTTGCACGGGATAATACGAGTAATAGTTAGTGAATAAATTAATCAAAATTGACTTCTGTTGTTATCAAATCGCATATTCGCATTGATAGAAATTAATGAGCGTTGTCAAATCAACATAATAAATGGTGTTTGGATATTTTATTATTGTTAGTGTTGTTGATTTGAATTGAAGGACCAATTATCTTTTGATACGGATAACAATAATTGAGTTTTGCTGGATTAGTCATAAACAGATTAAAATTAGTATAAAATTGCTTGGAAATAACTTATTGTGATTTGTTTAAATGTAAATTGTGTTTTAAGTAGGGATATTTGTTATATTCGATGACAAGGACACAAAAATACGTTTTTTGTTAGATTTTTTTTAAATAATAAAAATAGGACTTTTTTAGTTTATATGTTTTTTTTTCGTGTTTGTACATGTAATAATTTGTAGAAAATGTTTTTCGCTACACGACTTTTTGTTTAGTGGGAAGTTAGAGAGAATTTGGTAAAAGTCCAAAGTTTTTTAAATTTCAAGTGGAAAACAAATAAAAACGTTAATAAAATAGTTGTTTGAGGTTTGAATATCAAAGGTTTCAGCTTTATATGGATATCACGAAAACACAATTTATCTTTATAGTTGTTAATTGTTTTCTTTGTTTGTGCAAAATTGCTATTAGAATGTGCTGAAGGCCAAAGTTAAAGTTTTGTATAAAAAATTTGAAGAATACAAGAAACAGATCAAAATTTCAAATATTTTGTAAAATCACGTAATTTTTATGATATTTAACAGTCAAAAATTTTAAAAACCGCAACTTTATTATTTTCGTAATTACAGCTGATTAGTCCAGCTACTTCCGGATGTTTTTGTGTAAAATTCAGTTTACTGTTTGTGGGATTTGAACAAAATAAAGATAACATATTGTCTTTCTCAGTTGGGAACGAAGATAAAAAAAATTGGGATTGTTAATAAATATAAATTAGTTATGAATTATCATTCTTAAAAAATGTAATTATTTGTTATTGTAAAACAATTGGAAATTCTCATGTTTACATTCACAATTATAGACATTGGTTTTTGCGATATTTGCTTGGTAGTTCTGTTATCAATGTTATTGCAGTTAACAACGCCTATGAGTGGTTGTTTTTAAACGAAATTAATATATGACATTCATGCCCTTCTGTAATCGTTAACGTGTACAAGCATAAACATCGTAAACAAGCCAAGCCGCGATTTTGTTGCTTGTATTTCAAGGTAAAAACAAAAACCTACAAAACCCGTCAACGAACTGAATACATATAAATTACACATTTATTTACGCTATCACAATCAATCAATATTCTTTCTTGACAACAATTTACGATATTATCATACTGATTTTTAAAACAACGTTTAATAAAATGAAACTTGTACAAATCGAATAGATTAGATTTCCTGGCCGGAACCAATAAGTCTTTGTGTTTATGTTAAAGTTAATAATTCCATTTAATGATTATAACAACGGCGCGATGATAATGAAAAAAAATAGGGCGCGTCCTTTGTCACGATTTGTTTATCGATGCACATTTTGTCGTGCCGGGTGCCGCACAATGCGAGCGGATGTCGGCGCCGACAACAATCCGAGTGTACACATGCGGAATGCCTTCACACGCAGAGACACATTACAGCCGTAATAAAAAAATGTTTATATTGATAAACCAGACACGCCACTGGCAATGTCATAATATCAGTATTACGACAATGACTGTATCAGATTGTCATCATATAATATTCAATCAACATCGACTCGTTTGTAATTGTTGCGATTTTTATGAACAGGCCGGTGGTGAAACGACATACGTTGGCGCCGTTGCTCGCTGGCATCTTCATCGGGTTCGCGCTGACCTACACGATGCTCACATCACCGGACCTCACTGGGTATATGATGCACTACGGTGATCCGCATTACAGTCACGAGATCGCTCATCTGCAAGGACCTGAAATCGATCCGGGTACGCATGACCATGACGACGAGGACGCTTCAGTGGCGCGCCAACTCGCTGAAGACGTCCGTGTGCTTTGCTGGGTGATGACTGGGCCTAATAATCACGAAAAAAAGGCAAGGCATGTGAAAAACACTTGGGGAAAACGATGTAATTATTTACTGTTTATGAGTTCAGCAGAAGGTAAATATTTAATTATTTAATATTTGAGCTTTGTAATATTTATTATATGTTGTTTAGATTCTTCACTGCCAAGTGTAGCGTTACCAGTATCCGAAGGACGTGATAATCTCTGGGGCAAAACAAAGGAAGCTTTTAAATACGTGTACAAACACTACCACGATAAGGCTGATTGGTTCTTGAAGGCTGATGATGACACATACGTCGTTGTTGAGAATCTACGTTATATGTTAAAGCCCTACGATGCAAACCAACCAATGTATTTTGGTTGTCGCTTCAAACCCTACGTCAAGCAAGGCTATATGAGTGGAGGTGCAGGTTATGCACTCAGCAAAGAAGCTTTAAAACGATTTGTTACTGTAAATATTAATGTTAATTATTTATAGTTTTGTTGTTGTCATTTTTGTTATTCTTCTAGGTGGCAATACCTAACGCAACGTTATGTAAAGAGAGCAACAGCGGTGCCGAGGATGTAGAAATTGGGAAATGTTTAGAAGCAGTTGGAGTGGAGGCCGGGGATTCGCGTGATGCCCAAGGCAGAGGACGGTTTTTCCCCTTTGTTCCTGAACACCACCTCATCCCCGGACATTCTCCAAAATCATTCTGGTACTGGAAATATATTTACTACGACGCTAAAGAGGTAAAAACTAGAAAAAAAATCGAATCGCCCGTATTGTCGTCTCGAAAACTTTCACATTTCACATATTTCAATTGTAATTGTGTAACAACTGTTATCAACCAGTATTCTATGCTGCGTAATGTAGTTATGAAGCTATATAGTGATGTAGTCAGCATTGTTTGCTCATCTAAGTTGTTTGCGCAAAATTTTTGCGTTGATTTATAGCGTTGTTCGTTTTTAACGATCATTTGCTTCGCAGGGTATGGACTGCTGTAGCGATAACGCCGTCTCGTTTCATTACGTCAGCCCGAACCAGATGTATGTGCTGGAGTATCTCATTTACCATTTGCGGCCGTACGGAATCACCTACACGATTCCGGCCGGCGTACATGGTGGGCATGGTGATAAGCAGCCGCCGGACGTGGATGCTCAACAACCGCTCGAAGCTGCTGGCTCCGATCGGGGCGATTTCTACAAACCAAACCAAGTTACCACTTAATAATACATCATAATGCATGTGAATTCAACCGAACTCATTTACTATGTTAAGTTAATTCAACCAAACTACTAGTCGGTGCATTACCAAAAAGAACTTTTTTCATTACTATCACTACTGTCATTTTCTGTTTGGTTTAGTTAAGCAAATTGTGTGCTAGAATCTTTATCTTTATACGTATAGGCGTGTTAATAATGTAATAATCGCCATAAGATGCGCGCCATAATATTATGTTACATTCCGATGCACACTTTTTATTATTTTAGTAAATTAATTCATGATTGTAAGAGGAAGCGCATTGTACATATTAAATTTTACGTTTGAGTCACTATGGTTTTTAATTTATTAAATAAAAATTGATTGAGAATTTGTGCATTTGTTTAATTCCACCAACAGGCATAGAAATTTCCTCGAAGTTTGTGATAAGTCTGCTGGAGGTCGCTGCGGCGTGGGAAATTCAAATCAATAGCCCCAGTTACCAGGTGACCGTGAATCAATAAATGAATTCGAGCAATAACAAAATCTAAATCATTGTATACAGTTGTTGGCCAGTCGACGGTCCAGTTTTGGTGTGGACGTGGTGCGAGAAGCGCAGTAAAATTCTCCGTACATCATATTTGCCAAAAAAAATCTGTATACTTTCGATAGACATAATCTGATGTACGTAGCCATTGCAAGTCCTGCGCACATTGTGTTTGACTCTCGCTGCGGACTTATCCTGCGCGCCGAATCAAATCGGTTTCCGGCGCTGTCGCCCGCAGAACGTGGTTGTCCTCTGTAGCAACACGCGGTGTGCCTTGGTAGATTCCTTCCGCATTCTTTGAACGATGGCGACAAGAAGCGTGTCCGAGTTTTATGGCCACGATGTCATCTATCGTTTTACTAAACGCAAGCGGATTCAATTCGGCGTGGTGATGGACACATACGAACATTGCGATGATTCACAGCTACTACGAAAGGGGCAAGTTTTGGTGTACTGGCTTAATCGACATTTTTTGGATAGCCAAGAGCAGGTGATAAGGCAGAATAAGGTAAAAATTTTAAGTCGGCTGATAACGGATGGAGACATCGTGCGGCGGCTTGAGGATGGCAAGGAAACACAGCGCGGATATTGTCGCGGATTTTCCATGCAGTCCGTCGTGCATATTATCGGCTCTAATACGGTTGTCGAAAATGTTGATAATAATCGTTTCGGTTTCGTACATCCATTTGAATTGGGGGTTCCTGTTTGTTTTGGGCATCGTTTTGGAAGGGTTCTTGTACGTATTTCTTTACTCGACTCTGATTTGTTACAGCATTTTACATTCTTTACTGTTTAACGTTCCAGAACTGTGAATATTCAGTAAAGTTATCAAGTAAGGATGGTTCAGTTGTTGAATTTTTACCTGAGAACAATAAACCTAGATTGCGTGACCGAACATTTGATGATGCAGAGTATTCCCTTACTGAATACCATGTGGGGAGTGTTAAGGTAAACGGTAAAATTAGTTTGTCGCCAAATTAACAAAGTTTACTTTAGAATTTGGTACCTGGAAAACTGAAACATGCGAAATGGTTGAAGAAATCTAGAACAATCAAACAAAACTTCTACAAAAGTCATCTCTTCATTGTTCAGAAGATCACTCCCGTTGAAGTCACCATAAATGTTCATTCCATGCGCGGCCAACCAAACTATCAACATATTGTGCCTAAATCCGAAATTCCTATGTAAGTTATAATGCGAAAACTGAATAATACAAACACTAATAATTAACATTTTGTTTAGTATCAAAATTCTAAAGACATTTCAAGCAGCAGTGCCATCTTACTACGAACCACGAAGCGTTGCAATCCATAAATCAGACTCAATCCTTCCAAAACGCAACTGGTTATTAAAACAATCAGCTCATCATCTTCCTGATTATTGGTCGGAAAAAAGGCTCCGAAAATGCACGTCCACACCTCCTATACGCTACACGTCCATTATCAACGCGTTAGGCATTCGGCGCAAAAAGAAGACATGCGGTTTACGTCGACCACGTCTGTTTAAGACCGAGGATAGCGAGGAGGACAAAGATTGGACTACCGACGATGACGACGAAGATGCGGAACTGCAGCGAATTCGGCGAAAGAAAGCATTCCGACCTGGTAATACTGTTGTTGTCGAAGCGCTTTGTACGTCAGCTAAATCCACAGTTGTGTGGCAAGATGGCACTGTTGAAAAAGATATCAACTCCTCCGAGTTGTATTATTCAGTGTCTTTAGACGATCAAGAATTCTTCCCGGGTGAATGTGTGCTTCGAGCTGACGGGATGCTGGGTACCTATGGTGTGGTGCAAAAAGTGAATTACATAGAACGCACTACCCTGGTTAAATGGTTCAAATTCGACCCGGATACTGATAAATCACCGACGTACTCCCACAAGCGTGAGATGAGTGTCTATGATATTAAGAGACATCCCACGTATGTGTTTCGACCTGGGAGTGTGGTTTATCGTCATGCAACTTGTAGAGACAACCTTGGTTTGGTAATAGATTCCTTCCCGGAAGGTTACGTTCGGGTGAAATGGTTAAACGGCAAGAGCGAGGATTGCTGGCCTTTCAAACTAGGTATTCTTCCCGAGTATGGAATGGAGGAGATAGAAGATATTGAAGAAGATGACACGGATATTCCCACGTGGGATACAGAGAGTGAGGAGTCGATCTTAGGGGGTGTGCCGGAACCATCTTGGACAACGCTGGCAGCACGTTTGGAGTTTATTCGGTCCCGAATTGGTTACATCCGAGATGCATTTATTAAGGTTGGGCCTATGCAAACAGAAAGTTTTCCGGTGTGTACTAATTAATTGACAAGCTTAACACATATGACAATGAATTTAATAACTAGTGCTACCTATTGTTTTTCCAGATTTTGAAGACGCTGCTATCGGTTTATGAGAATTCCGCTTACTTGGACAGGTTGCTAGGAACGCAATTCTTCAGCTACCGCAGTTCTCATTATCTAGCGCTTCTTGAGAAAATCAAGACTCTGGCTATAAAATCCGGAGAAAAACTTCAAGTTTGCAAAAAGGTTCATTCTACAATTGAAGCAGCCGATATGGATAGCATAAGCAAAGTGATGGACTTGGAAAGCTCAGTGCCTTTAGTACTTTTTGAATGTTCTAGCGATGCTACGCTTGGATGTAAGTAATCTCATTTTTTTTCGGTACCCCATAAATTATGTTAATGTATTTTCTAAACAGTGGAGGTAGGATCTACTGAGTTTAAAGAATTAGCAGCAAAAGCTGAACCTAGTCTATGCTTTGAACTAATCAGCATGTTGAAATGCCGCTTGGATTTGTCTTTCGCCGAGATGATAGACCGTATGAGTGGCACACAGGGCGCCATTTCGGTTATAGCAACATCCACGCCAGTTCGCAGCTTTTCCACGTCTGGAGAATCATTTACGAGCATCACCTCCACTCCAGTAAAACCTGAAGAAAACAGTAGTGTACACTCCGCGGCCAAAACTCCTGATAAAGAGGAGCTTGTCGATTCACCGTCTCTGCTTGCCAGCGAAACGCCCAGTAATACGACTCAAGAAGTCCAATCTGAAGAAGTGTCTATAGCAATACAACCGCCTTCTGTCGAGGCTCCCAAGGAAGTGGAAGTGTCCGAAGACATACCAGAGCCACAAATTATTTTTAAAGTTCCGGATGAACGTAAAGTTCTCAAAGCGACTAGAACTCGTAAGATATCCACTGTAGATAACCTAACAAAGTTAAAACCGTTCGTAGTCGTTGATGAAGCGCTCCCAAGCCATCGGTTCTTCAGTAATATGTTTGAACCCGTCGATCGCCACAGTTACCGTCGTGCTGTAATGTTTGAACAGCGAATGCTTAAAGGATCACTCCCACCTGGTGTGTCAGTCTACAGTTTTTTGGATCGTATTGATCTTTATTCAGTCATGATTTGTGGACCGGACAAAACACCATACGAAAATGGTCTTTTTATTTTCGATTTACAATTAGGTGCGGAATACCCCCGGACACCTCCGCAATGTCATTACATCAGTTACAATTGCGAGCGTCTCAACCCCAACCTTTACGTTGAAGGAAAAGTCTGCGTTTCGTTACTGGGAACATGGATGGGACGCGGTACGGAAGTCTGGGGGCCAAGAAGTACGCTCTTACAATTAATCGTTAGCATTCAAGGCCTTATTCTAGTCGCCGAGCCATATTACAATGAAGCTGGTTTTGAGAAGCAGTGCAAGTCTCAGCAAGGTGTGGAGAATTCCCGTACCTACAATGAGTTAGTGATCCTTCGTTTAGTCCAGTCGATGACGGATATGATGGAATCCCCGCACGAAGTCTTCCGCGAAGAGATTTATAAACATTTTCGTGAAAACGGCGAAAAACTGTATCACCGTTTAAGCGGCTGGATCGACGGCACCAATCTGAAGGAGCCAGATTTTCCCCTACTGCCGGTCAGTAAGGGTTTGAAACTGAGTCTACGCACGCACCTGGATAAGTTCAAGCAGGTTCTGGACAAGCACGCGTCTAGCTAGGACGTTTTTGCAATAGTCAACATCGAGCAATTGTACTTTTGAAGCTCAAAAATCGCACCCGCAAATTTTTCTGTGATAACTTTTTTCACGTACGTTACGTCTTTGCTCAAAATGCAAATTGCAATATTTTACCAAAAACAACCAAACATTACGCAAAACATCGCAAAAATACCTTATGGTCTATTATTCTCAGGTGTACTGTACGATGTACAATGCTGACTCGACATGTCAAGTCAATTTTCAGCAAACATTTGTTTGCTTTTCTTACTTGGTTTTATCGAAATTTTACTTTTTTATTTTTATTGACATTTATTTTTACATTCTGTTATTATACTACAACATAGTTGTTTTTAAATTTTTAAAGTGTAGCCTTTGGAAAACGTGATAAATTTTAGGTATGTTAAACTTATGGCATGTTAATAAAACATCAATTAATTACAATCGCATTATTATTATTGTTAATATTATTGAAACCTCATGTCTTTCAAGCTTAAGTTGATGCTAAAAAAACAAAAACTTCTTTGTCAAAGTTTAGTTTTTCTTGATATTTTGCATTAAAAACTGTTAACTTGGTTGAACTCTATTGAAATAAAATGTTATAAATCTTGCTTGATTGATCTTGTCGCCATGATCCAATCAAGCGCAACCATTGTCGTTGCTCGGTCAAAGAAAGTGGAAACAAAAACAGAATCAAAAATCCGTAAACACGCAAATGTTTTCTAAAATAAAACAAAAACACTAAACCGCAAAATCACCTCCAACTTGCGGGAAAGGAAAGTATGGATTGGATATATAAACCCTCAATATCTTCACATCCATCATTCTATCCAGAACAGTCAATCATTCAACTTAATCATAAAGTTTTTTATTGAACAATTTCAAGTGTTAATTTCAATTTTAAGTTTTAATTAACTCAACAATAATTCAAGATGCGTTTCACTTACGTAAGTAAATTGAGTACTTGATTAAAAAGAAATTTATATTTTACTGTATGACTTCTTCCAGGTCTTTGCTCTTCTGTTGGTGGTCATTGCATGCAGCGTTTCCGGATTGCGATTCAAACGTAACAGCGGCGTCACTGGTCCCATTCATACTTACGTTAAAACCGACAAACACGCTAACTTCAAATGGGGAGTCCGCCACCATGTTGGAAAGCACTATGCCGGAAACTAATGGCGCCTATTTCAAAGTTTACTGTTTAATTTTTTTATGTTGTTATTACATGTTGGGTACCAAATAATAAATGATTTAGTGAGTATATAATGTTTGATTTATCTTAATTTATAAAACAATTACAATATAGTAATTTAAACTTAAAGTAAACAACCAAGAACTTAACTTAAAATAATACTGTTACTCCCTACTGGGCCGACTTCTAAGTTCTTCAGTATCTCCCGCGGACGAAGTATTTGTTCCTTCTCTTGTCGATACGGTATGAGCCTTTCCCGCGGAAGGACGTACCAGCTTCACATACATCATCCGTGTTGGTTGGTTTAGAATTATGAACAATAAAAACACAAAAAAACCTTGCAACGTTGCCGTTAAACAAAATATATAAACCAACGCAATGTGCAGTTTTCCTAAAAATCCAAACACCCAGCTGATGCCTAATTGGAAAAAGAGGAGTACCAGCAGTCGGAATTTAAGTAAAGTTTGATTGCCGGCCCGATTACTACGCACTTTAGGATTAGCAAACAGATTCTTTGCTATCAAACCAAAAATCCCAAGATTAACTATAACAATCAATAAAATTGGAAGCAATATTCCCAAAAACAACGCCATACGAGTAGGGTAACAAAAACTGGAGTATTGGTTGGCATACTGATCACCATAAACTGCACCTATGGGTACCACGATAATCAATGGCGTAGCCCAACCTACAAAACAAGCTTTTGCTACTAGATTAGTAGTAACATCTCCAAAGATCTCTACATAACGTTTGTATTGAAGGTAGGAGATTACCAGCACCCAAAAAAACTGTGCTAACACGATGTAATGTAACAGAACTCCAGTAACATAGCACCATGCCAAATCACAAACAGCGCTTTCTTTCGCATGTCCTGAGACATATAATAAAATAATTTCAAGTAAAGTAGCAATGGCATAGTTTGTTAATACTATGTTACCGCGGTTTGAACGCCACTGCGAAAACAAAACTGCCGTTAACAGAATACCAGCAATTCCAATTACTGATAAGATACAACCGATAAGTGTGATGATGTCTAGTGCAGCTTGGTGAGAACGCCCGGTATCTTCGGATCCAGTAATTAGAAGTCCAAAGTGTGTTAAATGGTAGTACTCACAAACTTCCACACCTCCACAGAAAGTGGCTAGATTTTCTTTTGACCAGGTACCTTTTGTTTGCCCACCATAGAACCAATGAGCACATTGTTTGTGTTCAGTTTTCTTTTCGCGCACTTTATAGATTACCTTAACTGGAGCACTGAATGAGTCATGGAAGTTTGGTAGTAACACTCCAAAAACAATACCAGATGTAACTGATGGTACCTCGCCTGTTTCTGCGAAGAGTTTATCATTCAAAAATACTGTTACCACAACGACTGGATCTGCCAAAGTGTTAAGAACTTGATCGCGTAGTGGTTTAGGAAGATAAACCCCTGCTTCGAAGTTTTTGTTCTGAATTATATCTTCCGGCTTATCTCCATCGTGTAATTCTGCAATCCGTACATCGCTACCATGATTGTTGTAAATAGCTAAGCCAATAATACCAGTTCCTTTGAGTTTGAAAGTCTGTACAACAATGTTAGCTTTAACTATGAGCTCGTGAGACTTTTTCGTGGACTCCACAATAATAGACCTGTCCAAGTCATCAAGAATCATGTCTGTTGCATTGGAGGTACGTTGCGCTGTGCGGAAGGGTGACACTGGACCACCTGACATTAACAGGTCAATTTGAGTAAGTTTTCCCGCAAGATTTCCTCGAAATACGGATAAGTTTTTTGCAAGATGTGTAATTGTTTCGGGCGTGATGGTTCCCTAAGAATTTCTGAATTAGTTTTTTCTTAGCTTTTAATTTGTTCTAATATATCGGTATACCGGTAATCATGACTAACATGTTATGGGTTTTACACAGGTGGAACCCGAGATTACCCAAAACCATAACTATAAAACTGATTGGTAACATTTCAGATAAAAACTTACATTTATTTGTGCAAATGTGGTATTTCTTATAAGTAGTATGAGAAAAACGAAAACCGCGGATGCGTTCATGGTGTGTATTCGACTGAAAGACGATTTAGTTTGAGAATTTCAAGAACGCACATGAGTTGTGCAAGTTACAAACTACGAGTACTTATATTTTTTCGATGAGATAAGAACACTAAAATAGATATGCGCATTGAAAGATACCAATGAAATAGAAAGAGAAGGTGAGAATTTTGTTTTGAGTAGACATTTATTTGAATCATGTAAATTTCCCATGGCCGGAAGTAAATAAAAGATGTAAAAATTAAGAGTCAATATACGCTTATTTAAATATTGACGATGAGGTAAGAACCAAGATTATTTTTATAAAAAACTTACGTTTTATCAAATTGATAGAATACCATAATCAGGGTCGGATTAATATTTGTACCGCTCTGGGGCACTGAAGAAAATGCCTGAATGAGAGCGCAGAATTACGTCTAGAAAAGTATATTGCATATATTGTTAATCATGTATAAGCAAAAACACTCTTTGAGAAGTTTGCGCTGGCGAGCTGTCTGCGAACGCAGTGTAGTATTTCGATAATATCATTTAAACGCCATCACAATTTGAAGTGTGTATTTTGTATACATTTTTATGTACAGGAAAAATTGTAAATGTAACTTTTTTAGATTTAATTGTGTTTTATTTATTCTCTATGTTACTCTAGTTGCTCTTTAACGTATGACCGAAGTATTTTATTTTGGCCTTCAAATTTGGTCAATTTTTTGATTTTTTTCGTTATTTGCTGCAGAAAACTGCTCGTATCTTCTCACCATATTATCAAATTCTCTCGTTCTTATTTTTAAATTATAGTTAAAGAGTTGCTCTTTAACGTATGACCAATCTCAGGACAAAAAACATCCCCGAAGTATTTTATTTTGTCCTTCAAATTTGGTCAATTTTT
>JARJDS010015760.1:0-42482 GCA_030264155.1 Atheta pasadenae | reverse complement strand
GACAACCATTTTATAAAGAAGCCAAACAATTTCACATTGTTATTGACTTGTTAGCCAAGCTTTGAAGTGTGAAATGTATAAATTAATGGAATTAGATAGTAACCAATTATTACATTAATACTTACATGCTATTTATTCCAGTCATTCCCGCTTAAATTAGGTAAAAATCTCGGAATTTGAGGTACCCAGCGCCAGTTTTACTAGGAAAACGATGCATCGATACTATTGTTAGCACAATGTGGCACGCAACAATAATTAAGCATGGTAAATGCAACGTAAAACACAAAGTAACACAGAGAACACCACGAGAACACAAGACGCCCGAGACGTTAACAGCACGCTACTAAACGTAAGTGAAAGCACGTGCTACAGCGCGTTTTAGTAAATTGTTATCCCCACGCAATTGCGTCCTTGATACATACGATACATACAAATTAAAAATTTAGGACGTAAAAATTGGATAAAATGGTAACGAGTTGCGAGCATAACGTAATTTAAAAAAACTGCCCAACTTTGAAGGCTACAAGATAAACAAGAACAAGATAAAATTAAGGTATTGTTTATATGTATTTAATAAAAGAAAGAAAACAAAACTAAACACATATGTCCAACTCAATGCAATGCGCACTCTATCGGCGTCACATCCACAACTCATCATTGTCAAAACAAAGACATGTCCGTCCATTTGTTATAAAAGGAAATAGGTATCATGTAATCATAATTATTGATACAGAAGTAGTTATAATACATGTAATAATCGTTAATCAATTCAAATAATGATAAGAATAATAAATCAATTTTGCATACAGGCAAAATTAATTAACGACATAATCAGGTATCGTGTCCGTTGAAACTAAAGCGATGACATGCGCAGTTGCAGTGCAAACGACTACACGTCATCGACAAACATAGTACGACAAGACAAACAAAAGTATCAAAAACTTCTCCAAAAGTTTTTGAATCGTATTTTTTATATAAATAAACAAATAAACTGCACAATGCTGCTCGCCACTCCACACTATCATATCCTCACTTAAATTTAAATATATTTATATAATTGATAATTTGTTTCTTTTTGTTGATTTTTCGTTTGTCGTTTACTGTGTTTTTCTTTACATTTTCATTAGTTTTATGTATATTTTTGTTTTCTTTTCGTTTTTTTTTGTTTGGTTTGTTTCCCATCTAGCAACGAGAAACAATCGAATCCATACATTAAACATGGATGTACATTTTGTGTAAGAATTAAATTTAAATTGTATGTTTTGCATATAATAATCTTCCCTCTTCCATCATCATCGTCATTGTAATGCAATAGTTTTTGTTTTTTTATTTAGTTATCATATTAATAGTATTTATTAATATTAAATAGTACAGCCAGACTTGCAATCGCACGAATTCGCTTCGCAAACGGAACCCACTCGGCAGCCATCTTGTCGACGTCCGGCGACGATACATTCACACTAAACACACGCACACGAATCCACACGCAGATGCGATTTCGCCACACACCTTAATTACAGCTACATACTTGAATTTATATTTGACCAAGAAATAAAATCAAGAGACAACACACCATTCACACCTATTTGTTGTATCTTGTGTTACTTAAGTCTCCTTAAGTCGTCTCTTCGTGTCTATATTAATATTTGTGTTGCGCCCTTCAGCACGCACATTTCTGTAATTTACAATAATTGTGTTTTACATAGAATCAACTAAAACAATTACATTTTAAACCTAAGTAGTAAATTCAATAACAAATTAGTTTAAATTATAATTATATAATCGTGAAATTAAAGATAGTGATTACTTAAACCTGTTACCGGACGCGCCAAACTTTGGTCTATATTCAAAGATGGCGGCGTCCGCTGATCAAAACCATTTTATGTTTTTTAACTTGACATATATTTTATAATCAATTTTCTTTTCTCTCGGCGGCTCAACAACCATCGAAGAATCGACCTGCTTTATATTTGTTGGACTATTTCTTCGTACGCTAGTGTATAGCATATACACATGTCTAGTTTCATGTTTGACTATGTTATATATAAAAAATGGACTTAACGTTAGAATGCAACGCATTTGCGCAGTTTGCACCACGCGCATACGCACGTTTCGTATCCGTACCGCTAATACATATTTGTTTCATCAATTATTCCGTTAGTTCTTACAATTATTAATATATAAATCTCATTTCTTCACGTTTAATTTATTAATTGTTGTTTCACGTTACTTGTTACTCGTCAGATCGCCGTAACATTAGCATTAATAGTAAAGTGTCTATACATATTATAATAAACAGCTAATTCGATCGAACTCTAGGTTGAATTTTTCATCGAAATGCTTGCCGTGCGCAACTGTTTTCTTTTTTATTTTAATGATCTGATTTGATTGGTATTTTTGATGAGGTGGATTTTTGTATTGTTTTAGTAATACACGTATAGTAAACGTTTTATTATTTTTTAGTTGTTGCTTTGTCGTTTGTTTGTTTTTGTCTGATCATTATTATTAAATATTATTTTGTTTTGGTGGAGTATTTTGATTAGCGAATTAAATGTGAACCGCTGTAGGGGTGGGTGGATCCGATGGCATTATGTTAGCGAGCGCCTAAAAAATATGAAACGATCATGTTAATTAATCAAATGTGCAAAACACAAAACAAACACAACTTAAACAAAAAAAAAAGACTTGAGAACAAAACCGAGAGCGACGTAGTTATTAATCAAGCAAGAAATTTTTTAAGTAGAAAAAACATAAAAGACGATATGTAGACTGGAAGCTAGGTTATGTCAAGACATAACCTAACGAACAAATCTAATTATCATTTTTTAAAGTTCAAAATAAAAACCATAACAAACCGAAAGAAACAAGGAAAATTAAATGTAATTTAAAAAAAATAAGAATAAAGTAAAGTTAAGAGTTTGTGAATGTATGATTGTGAAATGTCGAATGAAAGATGGTGGACATGATGGATGATTTACAGTCATTACTTGTAGTACATTCACGTTTATAATTTTACAATAGAGCATAATTATAATCATCGTTACGGCTAATTGTATTTCGTATTTGTATCATTGAATATTTCTACTACGTCAGCGGACTCAGCGATCGAAACATCAGACGCCACACAAGTCGACGACACAAAGTATGCACACATCAAACAAAAAAAAATATTATATTGTACAAACAAATTTTATAATATGCACGTCAGTTTCAATATCGAAAGCAAGTTTTTCAAGTTTTCAATTTTTACAAGAGCTTACCAGGCGAATTGAGGTTACGCAGAAAACAACACGTCACAGAATATGGATGGGTATGTTGAGGTTTTCGTATTTCAGGCTTGAGGTTTGGACGGTAAACAAATCTGGTTTGGGAGGTGATTCAATGCAACTGTGATTTCCATGAACAATTTTTGTGGTAAATCTTTTAGGTTAGGTTTCTAGTGACCTTTGACTGGCCTGCCAACGTCCGTCGACGACACTTGCTGTTTGGAGTGCGCGTTTGCTTTCGCCGAGCTGAGCTTTCTGTCGACGTCTCGATTCACTGAAACGTGAACGGGGGTCGATGATTACCGATCGCCATTCTCGCCCACCGTGTCCGCTTTTCGCCCTTTTGGTTCTTTGTTTGCGTTGCGCAATTGGTTGTGTGAATGTGAGTGTCGAGTGTGTTTTCGACAGAAGAAACTATCATTACATTTACAATAATACGAACAACGTATTTGCGGTGGACTCTTCGTGCTCCCGGCTAGGATCTGCACAGTTAAAACCCCACGCGACAAGAGCTCACAAAGAGTCCAACACTGCCGAATTAAGAATTTACAAGAATTTCTTTGTCCCTCACACATTTAGAACATTTCGCAATAGTATATAATACATTATCGAAAAACTATTGGAGAAACTCCATCTCGACACAGCGTGGCCGATAATAATTTAAATATTTTATTATTAATCAAAGACATTGATGTTAATCTTCATTAGGAAGATTACCTAAAGACCTAAGGTAATATCGAGACGCAGTTCGAGATGAATTCTCGCCAATACAATTCCTTACAACTTATGTATTTTAACATCTTAACCTCGTCTTGGTAATTTTGCTGCTGTTTGTCGAAGATTATAAGTAATTATTGTTGTTTGTTGTTCTCTGCACCTACGCGTGAGACGGGGTGGGTGGTATCGTATCGGTGGCGCGCGTGTCGGTTGATGTTTGTTGGTTTACATGTCGAGAAAAGAGTCGGGAGGAAAAGAGTTCGTTTTATAAAACCATAAATTAATAAATCGTGTTGCGTCATGTTTGACAGTGGTATTTTGGGTATTGAGGTTGAACAAGGTGGTAGGAATTGTAGGACATTTGATGGCAAGTTAGGGGGTAAGATAGAGAAAATCGTATGCAATTGTATTTCATTTTATGTGCTAGTACTAACCGGGTTGTTGGCCAACGGCCGCCGACGACTGAGGTTGTGTCGATGTACCAAGCGGCGTCTGATTGTTGGCTTTCTGCTTCAGCATGGTCCAATCGAACGTGTAATCATATTGATGATTGAGGGTGCGGAACAGAATGCGGAACAACTGTCTCAGATACATATAGTCAGGCGCTTCTTCAAAGCGCAACCCTCTGGTGTAGTTGAGATACATTGCAAACTCAGCGGGGAATCCCTAAAAATTTAAATATTAAAAATCACAAATCATTTTCTAATTAACCGACTTACTTTGCACAAAACTTCAACAGGTGTGGACATTTTCTTTTCGCTGATTTTTTCATACTTTTGCTTCTTGGTAGCTGCTTTTAATCCCTGCCAAGGTAAGCAACCACGATTGAAGTACATGAGAACATAGCCTAAACTCTCCATGTCATCACGACGTGACTGCTCTATACCAAGATGGGCATTAATGGAGGCATAACGTGCTGTACCTGTTAGATTTTTATCTTCACGGTATGCTATGTGCATTCTAAAACACAAAATGGCGTCAGAACAAATCAAAACCTAATAAAATAAACTCAAAATTACCTAGTACGAGCATCTCTGAATTTTTTAGCCAATCCAAAATCAATAAGGAACAGCTTGTTGCAATGACGTCCAATACCCATAAGGAAGTTATCAGGCTTGATGTCGCGATGGATGAACGACTTGCAGTGCACGTATTCAATGCGACTGATCATCTGGTCTGCCAACATCAGCACTGTCTTAATGGTGAAACGGCGAGTACAGAAGTTAAAGAGGTCTTCCAACGATGGGCCCAATAGGTCCATGACCAAAACGTTATATTCTCGTTCCTGGCCATAATATCTACAAATCAAACAAAGCAAAAAGCAAATTAGAAAAGCTTGTTCACGTCAATAGGATCCATAAACACAATAAATATAAAAAGAATAAACTCATGTTGTGTGAAAAGCTTTTAATTTTTCATCATGGCAAGACGTAGTTTCCAACGTGTTTGTTATTATCAATGAAACGTAAAACGACGTTTATACAAACAACGCAATAAAGCGTTCTCGAATGTCATTGAAAAGTGCGGACTCGTGGAACGAGTAAACACCATACTAGTTAGCATAAATAAATTCACGATAAGCTGGTTCAGTTAGACACGATGTACTAGCCCAGGACGTATCACGATACAAACAAACATTACACACGCTAACACTTATTAGACTGCAATAAATTATCAATTTTACACATTGTTTGTTTTTACGTTAAAAACTTATCAGTTTCAAGCAAATAAAAAAATCAAGCTACTATTAAAAAATAAGCCAATACGCCAAAAATACGCAGATGATCAATCATCGAAAGCCTGCAACTTAGCTTGCATTTTCACAAAGACTAAAAATGACAATTACATTTTTAAAATGATGATTAATCTTCAACATTAAACATTTCTCATTCTTTGCTTTTAGTTTTTGTTTTCATCTCTTCATTGTTTTAGGGTAGGCGGAAAACTAGAAAATCAGTGACTAATGGATCCCCGGATGGCTGATAGTTCTAGTGAATCGTTAGCGAATCGATCCGTGGTTTCGTTATAATGTTACAAAACAACAAAAGCCAGTGCGGATAAATTTCGCTTGTTGTTTGGCGTGCAATTGCATACGTTCGTTTCTGGTTATTTATAAAGTCTGTGTCTCTGGAAGCGCAGGGCGACGTGTTCCGTCGACCTTTGCACACCACACCGAACCGCATTGAACATAGAATTAGTTTTAGAAACAACTGAACCAGCAACTAATCGTCACAATGATGATACAACGAACAAGACACGACGCAGTTCAGCTCAAACAAAACACACAAAGTAACGAAGTCAAGTCAATAACAGAAACGACTGATAGTAAAGCACGTATTGTGTGTTGCCTAATTGCCAGCCGTCGCATATGTTGATGTAGCACACATTAATTACCTAACCAAACATAGGAAATAATGAAATCGCTACAAATCAAATCACAAATTACAAGACAACATCACTTAAATTTTTTTGGATGGAATGATTCGATACAATCAAACACCATCATTTTGTTGTAACAATAGAATAGAATACAAATTCTGTTTCTATTTCTTTTTGTTACTTATTTCTTGCTCCTTGTGTTTGAAAGCCAAAAAAAACTTTTTAAACTTTTGTGAACTCGCTTTTTGTGACTTGCAAGTGAGCAAGTGAACTTTTTTCTTCTTTGAGTGCGCGGTACGTGTTTGGCCTCAACGTTCAGTTCAGCAGCTCGTGCAGCAGCATTGAGCACGCTGTAACAGTAAATCCGCGAGTCGACAAACGACGACGACTGTTGGGAGTTAGTCAGTCAGGATAAGATTCAAGCTTCATCGACAGATGAGCGATGAGGTAGTGAGTACATGCGTTTCATGCAACACAAGCAGCTGGATAGGCATGCTAGCAGAAGAAACTGTTCAAGAGATCAACTTTAACCAACGAACAAAATTCATACAACGCGTGGATAATTATAAGGAAACACTGTCTAAGATGTTTAAAAGTTCATCATATCAAAAAACACCCTAGAGGCCGCAAAAAGGCCTTCTTTAGATTTTTTTTGTTAGGCATTTGATGTTGTTTTGAATGCAGCTAAAGGTAATATTTTATACAAATGAAATTTATTTACCGAAGGCACTTAAATCACAATTGTTTATGTCGAAATCAATTTAAAAGGAAGCAATAAATCAATAACATGCAGTTCAATAAAATACCAATTATTCTTCGTATTCGAATTGGTATTGTTATTGCAATCATTGACGCAATAAGTGCACGAATACAATGAAGCAACAACGACACGGCCATTATGGTATTGAAAGATATTGAAACCGTTGAATCATTCGATATATAGAAATATAGCAAAATATATCGAAATAATGAATTTATAAAGACCGACCGACGTCGAAGATCCTTGTCCTAGTTTTCAATGTTTTATGATACAAAACAGCAAAAATCACTAATTTTTAAAGATTTTAATATAAGTACCGATTTTAATATATCTGTAATTACAGCCAAATTTTTATAAAATTGAAAACAAAGTAGACATCTCTGTATCTGTTGCATTTCAAATAAAAACATAAAATTTCATACGTTTGACGTCCCTAAATGTCTAAATAAATCGATATTGTCACAATTTGTCAACGTGCCAAGTGTTAAGATTATTTATATTCAAATTTTTATTTTGATGCATGCCAAATAACGCATTGGAAAGTCTTACCTAAAACTACCTAAACCTAAAAGAAAACTTGTTCTTTCTTTATAATTATAGTTCGTCAATTTCTAATTTAAAAATAACTAATACATATATTAGTAGATAATTAAGCTCAAATTGCTTTTGATAGGAAACGAAACCGAACAAAAGAAAATAAACAAAATAACGGCATGCAAGTACAACATGAGTTTGAAACAACTCAGAACTGTGAGGAACAAGTGAGAAACAAGTCTGAACAAGTTTCCTGTTTACTCGTTCACCATATGCCTCCTCATTGACTTAAGTCTTGAGTTTGAATCAAAATAAAGCAAAATAAATATAGTGAAGAACTACTAAAGTCAGGTTTTATTAAACCAGTGAAGCCTTACAAACCTAAACTGAAGTAAAGAGAAATGTAAAGAATATATAGTAGCGTTTATTCCAATATGGCTGCTCTATATCCACAACAACGCATTCAAAATAAAACAATCGATACGTTTATCGATTTAACTAGTCATTGGTTGTACAAAAGAGTAAAGAATAGAAAGAATGGTAGGAAGAAAAAGGTACTAATTCAAATCTAATAATCTGTATGTTCAATTGACTTAAGTGTAAGTCAAAGTTGGAGGTTAGGAACTCTTTGTCGAAGTTACAACTGAAGAGTTGAGTTTCATGCATAGCGCAGCATCGACAAAGATTTGACTCACTTGACTCAACCTCGCTTGGGATTGTGATATTCGAGGAGAATCGAAGAGCTCTGACTTGAATTGAGTCTAGTCTAGACTAGACTTACCAGACTTAAGTCAGTCAAGTCGAGGAACCTATCGAAAGGCAACCAACGCAACCTTGCACTCACTCGGCAAGTAAGCAAACTTCCTGTTCGGCTCGATTGAACACACCACCAACACTAAGCGGAAACTAATGACTTCAATAAACAAAAAAAATAAATTTAGGTTTAATTAATTCGAATGTATGCTAAGATAATAAAGTTTTAAATGTAAATTTCTATGGTTTTCAACCAATTTTATCAGATTACATGCTGTGCTTGTCGAATCAAATTTCATGATTTGATTTCAGGTTAAAGAAATAACAACCCAAAGTTGAGTGACCCCGAAAAGTCGGTTAGATGGATGATGACTCGGATGGCACGATGCGCGTCGCATGCACATCCATCGTCCCCCGAACGACCGTTGCGGCATGTGTGCGATGTGTTATGCATACAAAGCCGTAAGAAAGCCAAAACCAACAAACGAATAAAAGAATTAAAGAAACAAAGCATTAATAATTTGGACCTTAAACTGAGGATTCAACAAATTTCATAAAGGTGGCAAAACTGGTACTTAAATTAAAGAAATAGCTGAACTAGCTAAGCTGCTAACTAGTTACTTAAATTTAAGATTTATACCCAATATTTAACCTAACATTACTCAATACTAAACGCATGCTTACTATCTATTTATATTTCAGGGCTAAGTCAGCGTTGAAGCTTAATATTTTATAACGTGGCGCCGTGCTATATTTTTATGTCGCTGAATTTCTGTACAACACCACGTTTTCAGTTTTTCAGTTTCAGGTTATGTTACTAGGCGATGCTTAAGTAACGTGTGCGCGTTCTCTGACAATTTAGTTATTCCTCAAATAATCTCTGCTCAAACTATATTATATTCTCCTCGCTATTCTTGTAATTGTTGTGTGAAACGTGGGAAAATGTGAAACATTCCTAGACGGCAGTAGAGACTCCACCAGGCCCGAACAAACCGCGGAAAGAACGAAAGAATATGTGTATACAATATACACATCAGTATGTAGAATGGGGGAAGGTATGAAGATGATTGTAGTGTTAGAATATCTGCAAGAGTAAGCAAGAATGGACAAAAATAGACGAGAATGTGCCCCGTTGCAAGCAGAAATAGAACAAGAATGAAAGGATATTGTGGTAATAGTAATATAACAGGGAGGAACAAAACACTCAGTATGGGCCAAAAAAATGATAATGGTGAACAAGGGACAGAATATGTTGAAGATTTTTTTATGTTTCATGACATGACAATATTTTGGAAGTTATAAGTTGTTAAATAACGGAGTTCAAATCAAAGATGTGCGATTTACTTGCAAAAATGTGCCTCGTTTTTTGTGCAGGTAGTACTTTAGATGTTAGCATTCACTGGTATTTAAGTCAGTACTTAACCAAGTTCAATTACTAACTGTAAAAAGTAAAAATGACCTAGAAAACCGTACCGAAATTGGTACAAAACCAAATAAAATTAATACACAATTGCTTAAGTGTGCGCAAATGCACTTTCATACTTCAAATATAAAACGAAATAAGAGCACAGCTATAAAATCAATTTTTATGGGTTTTAGTAAACCACAAAAAGTACATACTACTGACTTAGATATTAACTTTTTGTACATAGCTTTTATAATTTAATTTAAAACTAAACCAACGATAAATACACAGTACTGTGTAGAAAAAGATGTCTGAAGACTGCAGATAACGTACATGATATTGAAACATCATTACATTTTCCAAGGTACTCCAACGTTTAATCTAGGAGTGCATTTTGAACAGCATTTATTAAAGAAATACTGCTTATGTGTTGCCTCCAGATTTATCTTAGTCATAGGTGGCGTGGACATACAATCAATTTGTAGAAACAACGTTTTCTGATAGAGAACATCCAAAAACTAAAGGCTCAAGTTTAATATTTTACCGCTTCGACCTCAAAATTAACCTTAATCTTTAAAAAATACTAATATGTATAACATTTTTAAATAAAAAACACATCTTTAAACTAAAGTTAAACCAAAATTAAATCGTAGAAAAACTAAATACATTAAATTAACTTTGAAACTTTGAATGAGTTACAATCCCAAAAATCACATCAAAGGAGCAAATTCCTACACATTTAATAATTTAAAAGTCAAATTCTGATTTAGATCCCCACACAAATTCTCATTGATATTAAGATTTATGTCTAAATTTACGTTTACTTTTTCCTATATACATTTAAATTTACCAGTTGGCGTTCTTTCTGGCTGTTTAAAATCTAATGAATGAAACTTAAAATGAAACGAATTAAAACCTCAACGTGTGGTTCGTGATCACTAATCAGCTTCTGTGTTGCTTTTTATATATAGCGCTTTCGACTTGTTGAGTCAAATTTTAAAAACGCTAAAAATAAACTGCGCTCTGCAAGCAAGCTCACGGTAGTCAACAGTAGTCACGGTCTGAAGTAGAAAGTTAAAAGTAAGAACAGGCAAAAACACTAAAAGAAGAAGTAAAAAAAATGAAGCTAAAAAAATGTCAACTGAGCATGAACAGAGAGAACATCGCCGACACTGTCAAGCAGAACCCACACTAACTCCAACACAAACGAAAAAAATCTGATCGTCACGAAACGACGCACGAACTACGAACCTTGATCTCATCAATATACTGCCTGAACATAATTTGATCAAAAAAAATTTAATTCACAAATAAACTTTAAATAAATAATTTAAACAAACACCACGTGTTTTACTGAAAATAGATTTTAAATAAAATTAAAAATTGTAGGTGTAAGTATTGATTTAACAATGCACAACTTGAATTTACGTTTCAGGTCGTACCATCCGGACCAAAAAGCTCGTTTTCGGTACAACTCCGAACGTGTGCTTTCTGCTTGTTTGTTGTTCATCGTTGTGTGTTGTTTGTTGTTAATCGAGTGTCCCAGATTCGCATCGTTACAGAAAAGTACGACAACGTCGTCTACGCCTTTGCGCTTCTCTCTGGTCATACCAGCAATAACATCAACAACATACAGTCTGTAAACTGTAGATTCGAACAACAACAAAACATGCAACAATTGCATTACGAAAAATTTCAAAGGAAACAAAAACAACAAAAAACAAACGAAATTATTTAAAACTTTCGTTAACCCATTAGAGTGATTATGAGTTTAACGAGTTTCATTTCATTTCACACATTATTTGACTTGAACATAGACTTGAAAACAAACACAAAAGTAAGAAAGTTGACAAAATGGTAATATATTTTTATAATTTATGTGACTGTAGTTAATGCATTGTTTACAGAACGACGGAATATCTTTTTGTCAATGTTAGTTTTTTTAGGTAACGTCAGTTTCAGTGAACTTTTTTTTGTCTCGTTTTTGTTTATTTCTAGTGAATCATTTCTAGTCTACTAATTATGTCTAGTTTGGTGTATTTCAGTATGATTCATCGCAATTTATTGTGATTTATTGTTATTTATTGCTTTGTAATTTGCTTTGGATCTATCGCTGCTTCTATGAGTTGCTGTTGGGCCTGACCAATCGTGACATGCACGAATGCGCGAAAAGAAAAGTAAAAGCAAATCGTTGGACACGCTTTGCTCACATTTCGCGGTGTGGTATACATTTTGCACACTTTACTCTCTATAGAACGATTTACTTTACTAACTTTAGTATACCTATATTTTTTTCAATATAACCGAACTTGTAAGTTAAAGTAAACTTGATACAAAAAAATAAATCTTTAATAAGTTTCTCGTTACTACATTACATAGAAATTCAGTTTTATTACAAAAATACAATTTTTCATCTTTATGTTTGATAGTAAAATAGATAGAAACTTTTAGAATTTAATTGTAAATTAATCAAAATGTGACATTGACCTAATTTTAAATTGCGTAGAAATATGATAACAAATTAGTATTTTTTTAATGAGACTCACCTGATATGTGGAATTCCTACGCCGCCATGCAAAATCTTGTACAATTTGCTTTCATATAAAAGTTGTGGATGTCTGGCGCGCAAGTTTTCCAACTTCACTGCTACTTCCTGTAACAATAAATAACAATATCTTAGTATATTTAAGATAATGTCCACTGCAATTCAAATTTTTGGGGAAAATAATTAACCATAAGTCAATTGCAAATGTTTTTATACAAGTTGTGAATGAAATACTGTCTGAAGACTGCAGATAACATACATGATATTAAAACATCATTACATTTTCCAAGGTACTTCAACATTTATTCTAGGAGTGCATTTTAAACAGCATTTATTGAAAAAATACTGCCTATGTGTTGCCTCCTTAATTAGAAACTAATAAATCTTTTAAAAAATCAGAAGTCTTCATAATATAACAACGTCAGAAAGTCTACAATTCAATTTTGACTCCCAACCTTTACAATTCTGACGTGTCACAGACGCAAAATTAAAGAAAAAAAATCTAAGCAAATCAATTATTTACCGCAAATTCAACTTCCTTCTTGCTAAATTACATCTCTAATTAGAAATGTTTAACTCTAAACCCATAAAAGTATTTTATTTCAAAAATAACACTATTTTACCAGCAAACACTGTTTGTGACATTGTTTGTCTCTTACCAAGATTGTAGCTATCAACAATAAATAAGTTTCCGCAATAAAATCGATTTTCTACAACTGATTAGATGCCGTTATATAACATTTGAAATATAAAACAAGACACAAAACACACAATCTCAGCAGGTGCCTCATGAGCGAGTTCTAACTCGCTTAACATAATATTATTCATCAACGTTTATCTAAATTTAAATTTCATCCGGAAATTTGCATTTGCATGTTGTTGCATTGCATGTCAAATAAATGCAGTTAAAACGTCGTCGTTTGCAAACGCTGTGAACAGCCAACGACACATTTTTACCGATAATTCTAGCCAGCTGCAACGACATCATCAGTTGTTTATGAACCACGCTAGTGTCGGTGGAAAATTTAAATAGCGATCAACACAAAACAAACATCTTTGTGACTTTACGGATTTGACTTGACTCCCGTTTTACTGAATAATTTTCTTTTGATGCAATCAAAGCAAAATGCAAATCGTTTTCTTATTTATTCACAAAAACTAATTTATTTCCAACTTTCACAGCTTCATTAGTAAAATAAAAAACAACAAAATTTTAGTATTTTTGAAGATTATTGAAGAGTTAAGTGTTAAAAATCATGTCAAGCTTCTCCGTCGTAGTTCTAGTTTAATAAAGTGTCTAGTGTATCATTAAAATATAAATATAGATATGTATATGGTAATATTACTGACATATACGTTGACTTTTATTAACGTTAATTAAAACAGTTATCTTCGATGAGACGATAGTGAAGCGACGCCGTTAATATTACACGACGCCGTGTTTATTATAAACTTTATTAAGAATTATAAACAAAACGTAAAATAAAATATACAGAGTGTTGATATTATTTTACAAAAAACCTGAATGTATAAAACCAATCACATTTCTGGGTTTTAAGTTATCATTGTTTGTCGCAAACTAAAATGAATAACAATAATAAAATGTTATCCACAAATTTCTACATTAAGAATTAAGTTTATTAAACTCTTTATCAATTTATTTTTAAAAACAACGGCAAATTTGTAGTTTAATTCTGGAGAACAAAAAATGACAAAATAATTTCGCCTTATTTTTCAGAAAAACGAATCTACCTGATGTACATTGACCGACAAACAAATTTTCCCGAAAGATCATTTTATCGAGAACATAATCTACCTAATAACCGAGAAAACCGTTTAAATCGATATGAATATTATTGCTCATCCCAATGTTACTAAAGTATTTAAATTTATTATTTACCACCAACCGTTATCGTAGTTGTTATACCTAACAGAAATATTTAAACGGTGCAATTACAAGAAAGTCCTTGTAATTAACCATTAATACATGTAGTACAAGTATCCTTGAAACCATTTACAAAAATAATTAATCTTAATTACCACAACATTGTAGCCCACAGATGAAAATAATTTATCTAAAATAAAGCTCACAATAAACGGATGTGGTTGGTTTTATTTGTTGCATTCTACCACATTGTACATGCTTTTTATTTACTCAACACGTTAGTTTTTTTTGTCGGTGTATAATAGAGCTCATATCTGAAGGTTTTACGTCGCTAAACGTTTAATATTTATTTAAATATCGTACCGAGGAGAATGTCCTTTGTGGGTGTTAATAGTTTCCCAAGACGACAAGTCACAAATTAGTAAACCCATAACAAAAAAATGAACCAACATTTTGACCGCAACTACCTTTTTTTGTTCAAGTTTAATAAAGTTAATAATAATCAGCAAATTTTTTTGTTTTAAATTTAGTTTTTAATTAATATTTATTGATTAGCAGTTTCTTAAAACTTAGGAAATAATTTTTGAACTAATAAATAATTTATTTAAGATTACGTGACCTAAAACAACGCATATTTCAACTAACAATTAACAACTGGCTGGGTCTATGCCCAAAAACTGCGGTGCGTAGGTATCCAGTTTGGCCTTTGGTGTTCGGCAACTCAAGTCTTTATTCGAAATTTCTTTATTTTATTATTTAAACTTTAAACCATTAAATAACAATATATACAGAGTGTCTTAAGGCAAATTCTTGTTATTTTGAGAAAAAGTTAACTTTTTATATTTCGTAAATATCCTTAGTACATCCTTGCCCTTATTTCTTTTCTTAATTGTTTGTAGCTACCAAACACGCGCTCATTAACTTCACATGCACCATCGTAACTAACTGTCAACGAAAAAACACCCCCGCACAAACTGGTGACTAACTAATCTAAATAATAGAAATTATCCTTTATCTTTAGCCCCGATCTTACGACCTAAGAACGTAATTTCTAAGAGAATTAGAAAATAAGTAAAGAATACCCACTAGAGAACTTAATAAAGTATCTTTATAAAAACCACAAGTCACTGACTCTTAGAAGACAACCAAAAAAACTACCACTAATGTCCATTATTCATGAAAATTCAAGGTTATTCTTACAATACAGGTGGCGCTACATTGTTTTCTTTATAGGTATTTCTTGTTTCGCGTCTCAACCTTGTGAAATAATGATAACTAAAATGATGGAAATTCTCACCAAGGACGATGATAAAATCACAAACGCGTCCAAGGACAAGCGCCGAGAACAGAAACCGTTCAAATTCTCACACAAAACCAACAGCCGTAAATCTACAAGTTTATGGATATTTCAATTGTCCTACTTTATTACCATCGGTATGCTACTCTCAGAGTTAGAAGTTCGGAAGAAGTTCACATTATGCCGCATAGTATTCGATTATGAGCAACATTTTCGAGGCATTTGTAAATTAACAAACAAATAAACAAGGTCTAGTCAAACTAGAAGGAGAACAGCATAAAGTAAGTAATACGAAAGAAAGAACATGAAAAGGCGTGTGAAAATTGAGGATATAATCAATAGATCAAGATTAATTAATGGCCTTTGGTCTAGTCTACTTCTAGTTCTTATACTTTACTTGCTTAGTTATGTAACTATTTAACTTAACTAAAGAACAATAGTTTATTATGTATGTTGTGTAATAATACCGAAAACTATTTTAACAAAACAAACATAACCATTACCTGAGCACCCTTATACCACTCCCAGAGTACTGCAATTTAGCCTAGGAAAGCAACTTTTTGATAAATCACTTTTTTGTGATTAAGCAATTAACATTGTTTATTAATTATTATTGTTTAAATAAGAAAACAATGCTAAAAACGGGCTTTTCGTATAAAATTGCACCAAAATATTCATTTTCTCCGCATGGAAAAACGAAACAAATATATGTACTTATATGTAATCAATATGAAATTGATAAAATACAGAAACTAAGATAATGAAGCGAAAAAACATAAATCATACCGCCACTATTAAACGTTAGCTGATTAAACAGTTACGAAAATTAGATAACAAAAAGAAAACTAATTCACTAAAATTGATAATATTTATAGATTATATCGCTATGTATGCCTCCATGAAGCCATTATAACTCACAATTAATTACTACAAGTTAAGCAATCAATAATCCACAATTACCACATTAAGCACGTATAGGTTTCGATTTATATTTACATTAAATATACGAATACATACACGTGTGCACGAGTGCACTACCTGAAGCGTGAAATCAATTATATCAAACTATCTAACAATAATAAAAAATAATAAGTCAAAGTGACAAATAATCAGTTGATGTGGAAACAAATACTACATGGGAAACAATTTAAAAACGTATTTACTAGTTAATCAATAAAAATAAAGAGGGGGAATATATCGCATAATGCAATGACTATAATAAGTAATAAGTATAACAAGCTTAATAATAAGTACTTATTACGTTATTATTATGCTATAACAACTTATTTAATTGACGAAACTATGATATCATTTAAGAATAAAGTTTTATAATTTTTATTATGATAATTTGTAACAACTGCCGATAAGCTTGCACTGGATGATTCGCAGTACAGTAGAATTTGTGACCGAGATTGTCAGATTGCTAAAACAACTTAATGTTTAATGTTAAATTACATTTGCAGTTGTAATAATTGCAACGATAATTGCACGTAATGTACACTGTGTACTTCGTCCTTCATGTTTAACAAACTAGTAAACAAGTAAAACGTAAAAATGTTAAGTCAACATCAATTTAATGCTCTAAACTGGTGGAAATATAAAACAATGCACAAAAATGTAAACACATTAGTAATTATTCGTAATCAACTAATGCAAAAACTAAAATTTTGAATTCATATAATTAAACATAATAAAAGAAATTACAACTTTATGGTATATAATTAAATGATTAAAGCGAAGAGTAAAACTTTAAACGTGTTAATCTCAAAACTGCATGTTTTAAGTTTGATGGACAAATAACTGAGACAATTTTCAACTGAATGACCACCAAACCACCAAAATTCCATAACCAAAATTGTTGCTAATAACACCAAATCATTTTTTCGAATAGATATCATACTTATATTGAAAACTTTAAAAATAACATCAGAAAAATCCATACATTTTGCATATGAATACACGTACTTATCGAAAAGCTCGAAAACAAATTTACTACATACTTGTTTTTCTGGACTGTCATACGTAGTTGCCTTTGTTTATAAATATGTGGCTTTAAGGCGATAACACTACGACATTTACAATTTTAACAAATACTAAAACTATGTTAATTTTCCTCCCACCAACAATAATCAAACAAAAAAATTGTCTGTATAATGCCCTCTCTGCTAAATAATAAACCGAAAAATATTGAATATGTTAATAATATTTTGAAACAGAAAAGGATGAAGAAATTGTTGGCGATTGGATTTACAGAAATTACGTAAAAACAATTGCAAAATATGCCGAAAACAAGGTTCGCATGTAAACAAATAAAAATTAGCAAACACATAATTTTAAGTTAAGACCACAAGGCTACAAGTTAAAAATTGAACCATCAAATAAATTAATGAAATAAAAACATAGTTTAGAAGTTTAGTATTAGTCAGAATAATGAGAATTACACTCGAATTACAAATATTGATAATATTTTACGGTTTGTAATTAGTGCAACACCCAAAATGACTAATTAAAACTTTGACTAGCCTAAAACAACCGAACATATGCGAACAATGCAAAACATTAATTTGAAGCATACTATCAACACAAAGTTGTAATCAACAATCAACCCAAAGGTTATTCCTGGAAATGACGATGAAGCACGGCATTGACAACAACGCCGCAGAACATCGAAACTCAAACAAACGCAACGAGTCACAATACTAGATATTTCATAATGCAAGTAAGCAAATTTCGAGGAATAATCTTAGCATTCATCCAAATTTCCACTGTCAGTCTGCAAGATTAACACAAGATTAGTCACGTTCATAAGCCTTAACTCTTTAGAATTCAAAGGTTATGCGTGGAATTAACCTCAAATGTATGCTAAACTCTGTAATATACCACACGCGGTGGGATAATCGGAATTTCATAGTTTTTAATTTAGGTAATTGTAATAAGACAATAGTTTTGCTGGTTTGCACCAGTTGCGAATTAAAAGGCGTAAACTGCTAAGAAATTGTGAAACATGTCGCAATACCAGAGAACCCAGCCAGACATTTCCACGCTTAACGCCAAAATTAAACACGCATTGTTCAGTAATTATTATTAATATACTTTAGGAGTTCACTACTGGAAACAAAGAATATACAAAGAGACAAAATGATAGGAAACAGATCGAGGAAACCGGGCCTGGACAAAAAAGATGTGGTAGTTGAGCCTAACCTACTTTTTTGATTTAGGGCTAAATGACATTCAGTACTTAATTTAAAACATTTTGGAGCTACTTTTGGATTTTTCATGAGTTTCTTTAGTTAAACATAAAGGGCGTGTTAAATACGTTATTTCTTGGACAAGATATTGTTAGAAATTAATGCTTTTGTGTGCACCTGCAGTCCTAAAACTGTAGGAGTCAGTATTTAGGTTACATCTGTTCAACAAACTAAACGAATGAATAAGTACATACATGTGTTTCAAAATTAATCTCATTGTGTAAAACTTAAAGATATTGTTTTGTTAGGTGCGGTACAGTAAATAGAGTAGGTAAAAAACGTCTTTGATGAAATTGCTAGGAAAGAATTGAAGAAGTAAGCTACGGATTGCAATAGAAACATGGCCGACAACACGGCGCGCAGCGCGGTGCGTTCGACAGCGTATTCGACAGCGCTCGCTCTCACCGTACTCGTGTATGTACACGTAGCAGTAACAGTGTGTGCGTGCGACCGTTCTGTCCCTACCAATCGCAACAAAGCATAGCAGATGGCAGAAGCAATGCTATTGCTCGGTCGCCCTTGCGTGCGTATGTGTGTGCTCGGGCACACATACACTTGCACTCAGGTGGCCATATGCACACACGCTCGGATGAAATCGGCTGTCTGGATTCACTTACCTCGCCATTAGTGATGTTTATGCCTAGATAGATATCCCCGAAGGATCCGCTTCCGATCTTGCGTATCAGACGGTACTTGCCACCCACTGTGTAATCCGGTTTTCCGGGATTTAGCATAGACATAATTACGAACGGAGCGTCTTTGCTTGCACTGGCACGAGTCTATATACGATGTGTGTCGGGATTGCGTGTGCGTGTGGCGGCGCAACGATGCACGTTCCTCGTCAATACGACGCGCCGGCGGAATATTCGATTTGGTCGTCGCCACGAGATCCGTTCAGCGAACTTTTGTTGTGCGCACACCGAACTTACTGCTACTATCGCTCTTGGCTCACGCCGACATTTCTCGCCTCGCTCACTCGTCGCTGACTGATCGTTGTTTATGACGTCAGGAAACAATGTACCTCGGTGGGCACCTGGCGGCGAATGTTGTACTAACCGTCTCCTTCTTTCTTCTTCAAGCCACAAGCAGCGACCTCTACAACAGGAATATTTAGAAGAATTTGCTGTGAAAACGAAGTTAAATTTCGTTCAGGATGTTTTAAATTGGAGGTAAACTTATTATTGACACGTAGGTGTAACAATAACATCTGTCTACCGTGTTATTTGTTGCGTTTCTAAGCGATTTGTTTAGGATTTATGTTTGCCTAACATAGGCAACTTTTTATACACTTCAGTTTAGAAACATTGTACTGTGTGGTAAAACAAAATTTTAAACATAAAAAAAGTCTAATTAACAAGAATTATAAGTAATAATTATTATACCTACATCATAAAATAAATGTTAAACATACGTTACGGTTAATAACAAATTTATTTTATCATTTATTATATTTTTTAAACTCAATCTGAAACTTACACTAAAACACTCTAAGTACAAAAAAATTCTATATAGGCAACTTAGACTGCATTCAAATTTTTTGGAGTAAACCTATAAAATATAGGCTAAAACTACGCCAAAATATAAAGAAAGCTAAGAAAACATCTTTACGTTTTTAATTCAAGCAGTGATTTGCATAAAAACCATTGGATGTAAGAATTAAAGTAATAAAATTGAATAAACCGCTGTGGTTACAGCGCCATCATCACGTGTTAACTATGCGTGTTAACAACACGAACATTACCAAATATGCCAAATCTCGCTTTTAGCGAGTGAAGGACACCAAAGAAGGTGCCATATAACCTGTGTACTCTGAAGTCTGTTTACTTCTTCGGAAAACAAAGTTTTACTTATTCTAATTTAAGGTGACAATTACACAAATAAATTGTGTACCACAATGGCACTCATCACACGACTTACACCGCGTATTTTGGTCCAAGTAAGTTACATAATCACATATTTCTAGTTTACTTCTGTCGATGGTGATATAAGTAAACTATTTCTGACTTTGTTTTACAGGCTTCCAATGCATCATTCAGATCTATTCACACAACGACTGTAAACAACGCAGTAAGTGTTTCTGTTTCACAAATTTGACATGTTTTGACATGATAACATAACCTCATAAATATTTATAACTTAACCTAACTTTTTCATTATATTCAGTTTCAATTTAAAGGATTAAAATAAATGAACAAAGAAAACAAAATTGTAAATACTGTTTATATTTTTAGACTGCAGATAGACCAGATGCAAGAACAAAATGTACTCTTATTCCCGGCGATGGCGTTGGTCCTGAACTCATCTACGCCGTGCAGGAAGTTTTTAAATCCGCCTCAGTTCCGGTAGATTTCGAAACGTTTTTCTTTTCGGAAGTCAATCCGACATTGAGTGCTCCCTTAGATGATGTGGTCGGTTCCATTTCAAGGAATCGCGTTTGCCTGAAAGGTATTCTCGCTACTCCTGATTACAGTAACACCGGCGAGTTGCAGACGCTTAATATGAAGCTGCGTACATCGTTGGATCTGTACGCTAACGTGGTGCATGTCAAGTCGCTAAAGGGCGTCAATACTCGGCACAGCAACATTGATGCTGTTATTATTCGTGAACAAACCGAGGGCGAATACTCGGCGTTGGAACACGAAGGTGTACCTGGAGTAGTTGAATGCTTGAAAATCGTTACGGCGAAGAAGAGTCAACGAATTGCAAAGTTCGCTTTTGACTATGCTACGAAGAACAACCGTAAGAAGGTGACAGCCGTGCACAAGGCTAACATCATGAAGTTGGGTGATGGATTGTTCTTGAAATCATGTGAAACTGTAAGAGATTTAATTTAATTTAAAAATTCAATGTTTTATGTTATATATCTTTTTTAGATTGCTAAATTGTACCCGAAGATTCAATTCGAAAAAATGATCGTTGACAACACCACCATGCAAATGGTATCCAATCCACAGCAGTTCGATGTAATGGTTATGCCAAACTTGTATGGCAGTATTCTGGACAACTTGGCTTCTGGACTTGTAGGTGGTGCTGGCGTTGTATCCGGTGCTTCTTATTCAGCGGAGTCTGTTGTTTTTGAACCTGTAAGTATTTATTTATAATTAACCTACAAATCATATAACCTAACTTATGTTAAGGGTGCGCGTCATACATTCGCGGAAGCTGTGGGTAAAAACGTCGCCAACCCAACAGCAATGCTCCTCTGCTCAGCCAAAATGTTGCACCACGTTAACCTACCAGCCTATGGCAGTATGATCCGTAATTCCGTGGAAAAGGTACTGAAGGACGCCAAGGTACGCACAAAGGACATTGGTGGTCAAGCCAGCACACAAGAGTTTACCCACGCTGTCATCCATAACCTTCAACCTGTTGGGGCGTAATTAACCAAAAATTGTATATAATATCACGCAATCAACCACAGTAGGCATTTTGTGTGCATTTTGTTTCTTGTGCCTAATAAGCGATAACTCACTATCTAATCTAAAGAACTTATTTAAAGGATTACTTAAGTTACCATTTTGTCCCGGCAGTATTTATTATTTATTTTATTTCAATTGATATAAGATGTAAACAGAGCACTGTGAAGGCGAGCGATAAAGTACGGACTTGGTACTTTTTCAGAGATAGGTTAATAATTATGAAATAAAATCAGTCAATTGTTATTGTTATTGAGTGAAAAGTTACCTTAACTTGTTTGGCTTTATATTCCCAGTCCTTTTCGTTCTTTTTTATGACGTTCGGCTATTGCCTTCTTTTTTGCTTCTGCTTTGGCAGCACGTTTTTGATCAAAGATTACTTTTCGTTCTTGCTGCTTTTTCCAAGTTGCTTCAAGTTCTTCGGGTGTCGTCAAGTGTTTAGGTTTGGCCAATTGGCGGATTCTTTTCGTAGGAAAATATGCGAATGCAATGGGATTTATTGTGAAAGCAAATTCATTTACTTCAACCTTTCTTATACGAGGTTCTGCAAGTTTGACTACTCGGCTAGAAGCTAAAAACAATCAAAAATGGCAATGTGTCCAATAGCAGCAAACCGTTTATGGTCGAAAACAGAAAAAAATATGATTAAAGAAATAAATTGCAGGAATTACTGATTTCAATAAGCTCGAAAAGATGTAATTCGAATGGCGTCTTTCATCCACGATCATAACCTCAAAGGTTTTGTGACGTTATCGTTTGCTTGAATGGTAAAATCTTATTAAATAATTCTCGCTAATAAGACGTTTTTAGTACTTCTACAAACATGATTGATTTTAAGTGAAAATAATGATAATAAACACAAACCTTCGGCCTTCAATGCTGCTTCGGTAACCTGGGGTTTTTCTTTGTACGGTTTGTACGGTACTTTTGGTTGCCTCAATCTTTCTAGCCGTTCGGAGCAAGTAATTTGAGTTAAATCAATTCTAGGTTTAAAGTGCACCGTGTCTGAAAACTATAAAACAGAATATATATGTAAATACATTTTTGTAGGTTAAAGTTAGTTTGAAATTTGATGATGTTTTTCATCTATCATCATAACCTCAAAAAACTAAATTTTGTACTAATATTTAGTAAAATATTTGGAGAACAAACAAACAAATCAATTAACTATTTCTGCTTTAATCGCAAACTAACTATACTAAACTACAAGTTACAAGCCATAATCTGTTCAACCACTATCAGAAGAGTTTGGTTATGTTAGGTTAAGTTAGTAGTTTGTTTTTGTTTGCTTAAAGAACACTAACAGAAGGTTTTGGTGGTCTTCCTCCTCGTGGTTCCGCCAATTCTACAATCTTTTCCGACGCTGTATACGTTTTAGCGCTTTCTTTTACTGGATGCTTCAACATGTAAGCCCAACTGGTAGGATCGTTGTTAGGAGAGATATATTTCTTTCTGGCTCGAAATGCAGCCAGTCCATCAATTCGAGCATCGTCTACTGGCCGTATTTTACCCCTCTAAAAACATACCAAAAACTTAAGAAATGTTAAATACAAAATCAAATAAAATAACATACGTCAACTTTTTTAGGTTTTTTAAGAATTCTTGGTTCAGAATTCCTTAAAACCCAATTCCTTTGATTTCGAAACTTAACCCTTTTAGATATAGTTGATCTACGAATGGGATCCATGTTGTGTTGAAGAAATTAAACAAGAATTTTGATAAAATTTAGATTTTATTGGCGAAATGAGCGAAAAATGATGAAATCCATGTGCAAATGCATATGCAGATGCATTGCATATGCCCCACTGACAAGTAAACAAAATGACGCCTTGTTTTGTTATGGCAAAATCTGCCATATCTGCCATTTTGTGTAATATTTGTTCAAATTCAATGTAGCGTCAACTGTACCATTACTCACTTCGTTTCTTCATAAAAACACATCAACCATCACCAAAAAATGTAAAATTCTTTGTTCATTAATTAACACTCAACCCATTTTGGAAATCATATCTTTAAATTTTTGTTTTTGTTGCTTAACATACATCAACCCTCTGCACCAACCATGAAAAAAGAGCTAATTGAATGGTGCGAGAAGAATTCGCACAGGGTCGCTAAATTTGGCCATTTGTGCATGGAATCAGAGAAATTTACTGTAAGATAAATAAACAATTCATCAAAAAGATAAGTTAGGTTATGAGTTTGTGGTTTTAGAGAGGAAAAAAGGTGAATATGAAAAGAAATGAAGAATTTATGGATCGTCTTGTTGTTTTAGCGGAACATCGTCCTGATATTGGTATTGATCATAACTGGAGTGAATCAAGACTAGGAAATGTAAGATTGCAGTTTTTATATTGTTAATTTCCTAACATAACCTCTAAAGTGATCTTATTATTTTAGGTTATACCAAGCGCTTTAAAATATAAACTAACCAAGCGTACGCAAAGTCTTGCCGAACCTAAAGTTCGTGAAGAAATACACTGTGGTATAGAAACGGAAGAAGAACACAATGAAAAAGTCCAAAAGGCTCTTAACTATAAAGCTACAAAACGCCAGAAGGAACTAGCCAAGCCACATCGTCGTACTGGTCATCAACCTCGAGATTACACCAAAGTAAAAAAATCAGCTCTTAATGCAAAAGCAACATCACGAATCAAAAAATTAGCAGTGTGCCCCAAAAACAAAAGGACCAAAAAGTACAAAGAACGTGAACCACAATACGTGAAACCTTCAGCGTTGAAAGCGACTGCATCTCCCAAAACTGAAGAGTTGGCTAAACCCAGAGATCACAAGGATTCGTGCAATAAACCAAATCCATTCGAAGTTAGTAAATCAGCGCTCAAGTACAAAGCCAGTCCTAGAATGAAAGAAATTTCCAAACCGAAATTTTATACACCAAAATTCGTAAACTCTGCATTAGTTTGGAAACATCGTTTTGACAGAGACTCTGGAAGTTCATCAGATAAGTCAACGCAAAGCGATCAACGAGATTCACGAAATAAAAACAAGCAAAACAAAAACAAAAATAAAAACAACAAAAACAGCAGTAGAAACAAAAGCAGCAAAAGAAACAGCTAAAGATACATTTAGTAAATAAAACAAAAACAAAACTTAAATAAATAAACATTAACGAAGTGCATTTGTTTTTTTCTTTGTTGCGAGAGTTCATTTTTTTAAAATTTTTTCAAATGTTGCCTTGTAAAGTCGTAATCATGGCAACTTTTGGAAAAAATGTCACACAACATAAAACCAAATTCTCAGTGATACATCTGTATCATCTTTATGTTAATTGTATTCATCCCAATCATGTTCGCACTGCGGCATACAATGCACTCATGAGTACAGTGCGAATGAAAAAATTCACCGTGTCTCATCAATCAACATAACTGACCTCTAATGAGATGCTTGAAGAGGCTTGGATGTCCTCCATTTTAACATCTCAAGATAGCACTTGGCATCACAAGCCATTTTCAACAATTAGTACAACTAGATTAAAGTTATTGAGGAAATAAGAAGAAATATCAAAACGAAAACAAAATGGCGAATATGGAGCTATTGCTAGATCCATTAGCTTACTTGATTAAGTTGAATAAGCCGCATCCGAGTCCAAAGCGGTTTGATCATGGATGGCGAACAGACATGTTGGCCGTTCCCAAGGGAAATAAGGAGGAACTGGCTAAATTCGGTTTGACTGACGTGGAACTTGAAAGCCTCGAACAACTGAAGAAGCATCCGCCTGGAAGTGAAGACGAGAAGAACAGTAGGAAGCGTTTGCATGATATGATTCTTGAAATGATTAAGGCGCACACCAAAGATTTAACTCTTATGCCAATCAGGTAATTTGTTGGTTATCATTTGTTATTGATTAAATGTGAGGTTATGTTGTTCGGATGTGATTTAGAGTATACCAATCACAAGCCAAGAAATGGAAGGATGTGTGTGGTAAAGTCATGGTGAAGAAGATGAAAGCTTTCGCCGAAGAAGCGCGACAATCAATTTATCACGAATACGATCGTGCGCGTGCAAAGCAGTAAGTTATAATATTAGGTTAGGTTCACTTGATATAAGTTTGTGGTTAATACAGGAAGAAAGCAGCGAAACTAGCTAAGGCTAAAAGTAAAGCAAAAGCTGGTGGGAAGAAGCCTTCAAAGAAACGGACCAAGGCGGAGATTAAAACTGCAGCATTTGCTAATTTGGAGAAAATGGCGAAAGCTAAAGTCGGGTTTAAGCCAGCTAAGATAAGCGTAAGTTCCTCCAACCAATAACATAACCTTATTTATTGGTTATTTATCTTTTGTTTTGTAGAGAGGCAAACATGGAACACCAGATGCTGTAAGACTAGGTAATCTGGGGCGAGAGAAACATTATACCCCCAAGTATGTGGATGATTCAATGCGCACGTGGCGCGATAAACATTTTGTTAGCTTGAATGCTATGAGGTATGAACCAAGTCCCCGAATGTACGAATTGGCTACTCATAAGATGTATGTTATTGAACCTCCAAGACCACTGGGTTCGGTGGAGCCTGATGCTCTTACTGCGAAACGTAATAATTTAATTTATACTAGTGATTTTTTAATGATAATTCTTATCTAAATGTGGTTTATTGTTTTTTAGCTACACCAAGAGTTCTGGAGTTAGCCATACCGAAAGCGCGCAGTGTTGCGCAAGAAGCTGATTATAACGAAGATGCGTTTAAAGTGTCACCAAATGCTCTACATTATGTCGCGACCGAACGCATCATCGAGCTGTCCAAGCCTCGCGAGCGGTCATAAGTGGCGTGGCATGGATTTTTACATGAGAAACAGTAGATAGCATCATCTTTTTTTTGTTGGGTTGCTTATTATTTTCTGCTGAGGATGGTTGCTACGCTGCTGCTACTTAAATGTTAATCCAATGTGTATTACATGTTTTATAAGCTTTTTCATTAGTTATTAATAAATAACTGTTTTATGTTGTGTATTTTACATTTTAGCTGATTTATTATAGATATATTTATTGGTAATATCAGAAACTACGATAAATCGTTACGATTTATCGTAACGATCTTGTGTGATTTTTGAACATTTTCAGTTTAAACGTTTATATAGACAATTTTTCGGTTTGTTAATTCAATAATTTTGATATAATCCTAAAAAAATATCTAAGAATAAAATAAAATTTATAAAATTAGATACACATTGTTCAAAATTAGTTCAAAGACTGAAAATTGTAAGCTTTCGATTTATCGTTGTGACCTGGTTGTGACTCCAAAAAATATAATATCAGCCGATATTAATTTGTTGAGGGTAAATTAACCGACTAAAGATATTTTTTTTATTTCTCTTATTATCTACGTCTGTTGTTTATAACATTTTTTTTTTAATGCAAAGATTATTCAAATTGTAATTACGAAATATAACATGCAATCCGTGAATTAGCATTATATTATTTATCAAAAGGAAAATGGTGTTCTTGCAGAAATAACCAACAGAATATTCTAGGTATACACAAACAAGTATATATTACAAATGCATTAGAAATTTATCAACAAAGAGGAAAGCTACAAAGTCAAAAAGGTAATATTCCTTATAGTTACGATAAAAACAGAACTCAATTTTCTTTAGAAATGGCTTGTTTTTGTAATATACATCAGCTTGAACTCATTTGTTCTCTATATTCTAAATGTGTAATTAATATACCAAGTTTGAAGTTTTGAATTTGCAAATTTTTGATCAACAATCCGACCAATAGTGGTAATTTAGAAAATTCTCTAATTTATTTTTAGCTGTCATTTAATTATCCTACGTATTAATATCATTTACGTATTTAACATTTCCATCATATAATACCGTAAACAAGCTGTTAACAGTAATATATAATAACTAATTACTAATTTTAGTAATTATACTTCAAAAATTAGTTGAAGTTGACACGTAAACATAAAACTATGCTTCACGAACAATAATCTATTAAGTTTTAATTCAAAACTAATAAAATATTTAAAAAAAAAACTTAAAAACATGATTAAGTAGACATTAACTAATAAAAAGTTATTGCAAAAATAACCATAAGAACGTATTACCGAATTAGCAAATAACTCGACAAACAAGTCAGACATGTTTTTGTTAGATTAACAACCAAGTGAGATTTTTTGTCACTTCAATATGTAATTACAATCAATACAAAACAAAACAAGTTGTTATCGACTTAGTTATATTTGAAAAACTTATTATTCTTATGGAACACACAATTGTTGCATAGAAATTTTAAGTGCAAAACAGGTTAATACATGTTTTCCAAAAGCAATCAACCTAAATGATGACACGAAGATGCGCAGAACTGAGCGGAACCAATTGGTTGTATAGCAAGTGCCTTTACTCAACTCGGCAAATCCTACTTTCTCAATCAAGTGACGAGTAACAAGTGACCGAAATGACAATGATACACAACACATTCATGTCACAAGAAACAAATACAAAGTTGTATGTCAATAAGATATGAATGTGTATTGAAGTGATGGTAGGAATGTCGTATGAAAATATGAAAGCTGTGAAATACGAATCAAGTGAAAATTGAGATTTAAGATTTACAAACCGAGAACATTCATAATTTTATATTCTACCACTTTTCAAATCTTTATAATTCCGATATAAAGTATCAACACTTTAAATTTACGCTATAAACACACCATATTTGTAGTTATGAAGTTTTGGTTGATTGATTCAATAAAATTTTGATAGAATTTAACATTCACTTTAAGAAAAACATTATTAAAAAACATAAAACAATAAAATAACGATTACTGATGATTATAATTGATGACGTCACAAACCATTTGAGGTTAAGATCAGTTAACATAACAAATTTAACTTCTTCCAACAGTACAACCAGAAAAAAATTATTAACAGACACTATTACTAAACAGAATCATTTTGTTAATTAGTTTTGCAATGTCTAATGTCCAATGTACAAGAAATAAAATTAGTTTTATGTTATTGTCAATCGTAAAACTTATTCATGTGTCATATTATTTATTTTTTATTGGTATAGTCGTTCTTTTTTATGTAAGTAAACGCATTAAAGTGACGATACATATCTGATTGTAAACACAAAATGTCTATTAACTTCTTGAAATTAAGATTCTTAAAAACTCTAAGAAATTGATTGTTATTTAAAGATAAAAACACTTTAACAGCTATTAAAATAACACACAATAAATGTGCAAAAAGATGGACAGTTCCACATCATTGAATTCTAAAATACTATGAATTCCTTATAAATTTGTTACAGTTTGATGTAAAATCCACAATAAAATTTATGTTCCTATTTGCATTTGCAGTTTTAGTAACTTTAGAAGCTTTAGTAACCTAAGTCAAGCTGTTACAAGGTATGATGACAAATAATAAAGTCTGGTAAGAACGAAACAAAACGAAATACCACATCATTTGTGTTAGGTTCTTCTTCTTCTTCTGCTTTTCTTACATTTACATTGCTGAAAGTCGTAGTAAACTGTGGAAAGCCTGTAAGTGGTTTGATTGCTTCAACCACTTTGACCACCATGACCAGTATACTCAAACACCATGCATGCCATCAGTTGGCGTGGAACGTTGGAAGTGGTTTTCACCTCTTCACCGTCGACAAACCAACCTGCGTACGTTGCAGGTACTGCAGGTTAGACAGACTAGACCACTCAGTCAGGTTGGAGCTAAAGCCAACGAAGCAACAACTCCAACTCACCTCGACACGATCGAGGTAATCCACACAATTTACGTTCACGGTCAAAGTCAAAGTCAATTAAGTATAAACCACAATAAGTTGTTTTTTCTTTAAATATATCTTACCGAGAAGTAGATTTTGTCAAATAAAGTTTACGAAAAGTTTACTAAGTCTAGTAAATCTTAAGAGAAAGGAAAGAAAATTAGAAGAATTGTACACGTTGATGAAACTGACTTAAAGTTAAGTCTTAAGTAAGAAGATCCAGCAGAGTCTGCGCATTGTGCATTGTGCATCGTGAAACACAATCAGCAAGACGCCATTTACTGTGAGTTTTGACATAAATTATAAATTAATTTTTCATTGAATGCGTGAGTTGAATGGCGTTTGAATAGAATTGGAAATCATTTTATGGCTATGAATTATGTTTAGTTACAAGTTATTGAGATTTTAAAGAAAAATAACAAATTTAATTAAAGAATTTTTTTTATTAGAAATTGTTATTAATTGTAAAATTAATATTTAGCATAATAAATACAATTTATTATTCAGCTGAAGTCAGCATTTTACTAATTAATATTAAACCGCATTGATGCAAACACATTACAAGTATAATTAGTAATTAGCTTACAAACGTGATTGCAATTAAAGCGTTTTAGGGGAATTATTATCACACTTCGGACTATGCGACTATTGCAAATATTGTTAAATTATAAAAAATCAAAAAAATGTATGTAATTGATACATCACGTCAAATAAATTGAAGTAATTAGAAAGTGTTGCTAATTAAATTGGCTTATTATACAATTTTATAAATTAAACATTAAAAATAAAACAATAACAAGATAAATTAGTGAGTATTATACTGTTTTTTTAACAATGTTTATATTTAATGGGAATAAAATAATTTTATTTTATTGATTGCTGCAAAAAACAACACTTTTATACTTTAAAAATGATAAAGAATTTATTCATATAGTGGTTGTGATATTTGTAATTTAGGTTAGGACATAATTTACTTTAAGTTTAACTATATTTATAAATTTCAAATATAAAATAAATAAAATAGTATTTTATTTTAGCTCTCAAAGTTTGGAATATTTGAACAACGTTGCCTTTAAATGGCTGTATATCCTTGACAAATTGTCCTAATTTAGGTTTCTAATTTTTCCTTTATAGTTTAAGAGTTATTCTTTTATTAGCAATAAAGTTTAATATTTAAATCGTGATTTAAGTATTTTATTTCAGTCATCAAAGTAAACTTAACTAAACTTAACTTCTTTTAAAACGCGTTGCCGGAAAATGGTTCTATATTTAAGCCAAATTGTCCTAGATTAATTTTATAATTTTTTATTAATAGTTTAATAGTTAGTCTTTCATTTAAAATAAAGTTCAAGTTTTTAATAATTTCCTGAGTATTTTATTATTATAAATTTAAAATCAGTTTATAATAACACAATTTTTTTGTAAAAAAAAACAAGAAGAATAAAAACAAGTTAAACTTAAAGTTATATTTAATATTAAGTAATAGAAAATGAAAATATCAATAAATAGTAAAAGTAGTAGCATAGTAGGAACAGGAAATGAACATATCAAGCAATATAGTATGTTTTAATGATAATTGTGATGATTGATGATGGAACATCGTATCAATCAATACGTCAAACTTTTCCCCATCATTAAATGTACAAGTAAAAAACTAATTTGGGATGCTGCTTAAAGAATGTGATCAATGTGCAAATCTACAAATTACAAACTCGCGAACAAACCACACAAAATGACTTAAATCGAATTTTTTTTTTTCAATTAATTAACTTGCAAATTCATACCGCAAGAAATGATTACCAAAGAAAATTAGAAAGCTCACAAATTGACTTGCCAACTTAGATTGCTTACTTAGGAAAACTTAACTACTTAAGTATACCTTAAGTACACTTTATGCCACCGAACAAGACACTGGACACGACACACTGTATACATTAATGCATTATTTCATTGGTTTGCGGTTCATCAGAATTGATAAAAGGAAAACTCATTTTCTTTACTTAATAACAAACCAAAAACCACACTCAAAGCTACTTATATGTACTTACTTGTCTGATTGGTTTCTAATGTGTCTTATCTATAATTCAATTGCAACTATACAGGGCGATTATGATGTACATAGTTTCTCTTTAATGTGATTTTAAGTGGTGTTTGGCCTATTCAATACTGGTGAATTTGGTGGTATGGTTATGTATTCATCGACGCCATCATTGTTCATGGGCGGAGTAATCATAACGCGGTGGGCGTGTCCGTGTCTGTTTTCAGAACAATCAGGACAACATGTTGTATTATTGGGGCATCGGCCTCTGCAGCGCATGCTTACTGCTGCTGGGAGCCGCGTGCGTCTTTGGCGTCGCATTAATCGTTCTGTTGAAGCTTTACGCGCAGTACTCTTGCGGATACTACCGAGGGGACGTCAAGATGGACGGCAAGACTGTGATCGTCACCGGCGGCAATGGGGGAATTGGCAAGGAAACTGCACGTGAATTGGCCAAACGCGGAGCTAGAGTTATACTCGCTTGCAGGAATATGGAAACTGGCAACGCTGCTAAAGGTCTGTACATTGAACATAACCAAACTTTAAAACTTTTCACTAAAAACGCTTGGTTAAAAGCATCAAACGTTTGGTTAGGATTATTTTAGTTTTTAACTATTCATATTTTTTAGAGGAAATCATCAAGGATTCAAACAATGATCAAGTTATAGTGAAGAAACTTGATTTAGCTTCATTTGCGTCAATTCGTGAATTTGCTGCTGATGTTAACCGTACCGAGAGTAAACTTCATGTGTTGGTTCACAACGCGGGTACGGCTGAAACACGTTCCAAAGTAACAGAAGATGGGCTTGAGTTGACAATGGCTACGAATCATTATGGTCCCTTTTTGTTGACTCATCTGCTCATTGATTTGCTCAAACGCACTGGATCTGCACGTATTGTGGTTGTTGCTTCTGAACTTTATCGTCTTTCGTCTCTTAACTTGAGCAAATTAAATCCAGTGGATTCATTCCTTCCTGTTTATTTGTACTACGTTTCAAAGTATGCTAATATCTGCTTCACTAATGAACTTGCTCGACGTTTAGAAGGCACTGGTGTGACTGCAAATTGCTTACATCCTGGAATGATCGATTCTGGTATCTGGAGAAATGTACCAGCCCCATTGTCATGGCCTTTGATGCTTATTGTTAAAGGATTTTTCAAGTCTCCAGCCCAAGGATGTCAAACAAGTGTTTACTTGGCTTGTTCCGAAGAAGTTGAAGGGGTTTCTGGGAAATATTTCTTGGATTGCAAGGAAAGGGGATTGAGCAGTGGAGCAGCTGATATGAACAAAGCTAAAAAGTTATGGGAAGCATCTGAAGAGTTTGTTAAATTGAAGGAGACTGACCCTAAAATTTAAAATATTAATTTCATTATTTAAACTTTTTATTATGTTAATTTAAAAGCAATAATTTTTTTTATATTGTTTAGAATAGAAAAATATAATCAATAATTTAATAAATGTTTTTTCACATAAATATAAAATTTAGTTTTTATTCAGATTTATATATTTGTTCCAAATGTTTAGGTCGTTTAGGTTCACAGCTTTATTTTAAAACTTGACGGTATGCAACCCAGTATACAGGTTTTGTGACAATGACGACGACTGCGCTTGCGCGTCATTATTGTGTTTGTAAACTCAACCAAACTAACCTTCAATTCCTGTTTGTAGCGATCAGTTGTAATTTGTTGTTCATTGTTGTTGTAGTTTGAACGACGTTTTGTCGATTATTCTTACAGTAAAATCACTTGAAACAATTCGCAATGGGTCGTAGAAAGTCTAAGAGGAAGGCGCCCACCAAGCGTAAAGCCATTGAACCATTGGATCAACAATTCAACTGCCCCTTTTGCAATCACGAAAAGTCTTGCGACGTTAAAATGTAAATATTTTATGATAAAATCATTAAGAATCATTTATATTATTATTAACTAATTATTTATTATTGATAACAGCTTGTAATGCTAGTATTTCTGTAGTATTATTGATTTATTGTGTGTTGGTTTCAGGGATAAAGGAAAGAACACAGCCAGAATAACTTGTCGAGTTTGCATGGAGGACTTTCAGACTACAATCACCTTCTTATCAGAGCCAGTGGATGTTTATAATGATTGGATTGATGCATGTGAATCTGCAAATTAAATATGACATATCCATTGATTGGGTTACAATTTAAATTTAATATGTAGGTAATATTAAGCGACAAACATTTTATGTAAGAATCAATTTAGGAAATGTAAGTTAATTCTACATAAGGAGGGTATTATTTTAAGTTGTAGTTGGGCAGAGTTTTGTGATTATTGATGGAATTATATGTATTTAATGTGAGTTTGTTTGTTTCTGAAACATGTTATCTACAATTGTGTAATTAAATTTGTACAGATTATATGACAGGTAAGTATTATGTTGATAATAATTGCAATTAGCAAATACAATCATGTATCTACTTTTATAAAAAAAAAAGTTTGTAGGCTTCGAAGCTATCAGTATGAAATGTTCAGAATGACTTTCGAATATATAAAATTAAATTTGCTTTGGTTATTTATCAAGAAATGAAAAAACCTGGATTTATAAGTTGAATAAAATAGTTGTCTACATTTCAACATCTAAGGTACAATAAAATCTGAAATGTGCAACAAACAAATGAAAATATACAAAAGGAAAATTCCTTTCATTTTTCTCAACAACCCTCAGCATGAGACGTACTGGAAATTCAAAATTGGCATGCGTATTATGTTGCAAGTACAACAAAAGATTTCTGTTTTGTTTCGTTTGCCGGAGTTTTCGCAATTTGTGCATTCCGCGCATTGTTAGAATTCGCAACGCACGCACGCGCTTATTTGTGCCATTGAGCTGAAGAAGTAAAGGAAATATTCTGTTAGTTGGGGGCAGTCTCGTTCATTGTACGAGTACTTACATTCCAGTGTTTGAATACAATCAGCCTGCATACTTAAATATTTTTCGACGTATTTTTTTTAATATTATAACAATCATTGTTCAAAACTACTAAACATGAAACTTTTATCCAAATAAAACAAAAGAATATATAATAAATAATTATATCTAAAAACGGGCGTACACCTTGTTAATTGTGTGTAGCCGTTGTGGCGGCGGCGGTAGAGGTTCGGTATGCGCGGACACACAGCATTCAAGTTGAAGCGCGCGTTTTCGGGCGCAACCGAAAACTTAGTTGGCGTACGACCCGCGACCGGTACGCTTCCACCCCCGTCGAGACAGTGACATTCGACGACTTTGCGCGCTTGCGAAAGTTTGCACTTTGCACTTCCTATCCGACAAAAAGTTTGCGCACACCAAACTAATAAAACAACACAAAACAAACGGTAGATAAAAACAAATAAAGGGACAGAATAAAAACAAAACAAATAAAAGTTGGATAACATAAAAAAGAAGAAGTAAAAAAAAAACAACGAACAATATTATTTAAAATAAATAACTATTTTAAAAGTTTCGCTAAAGTTTTGAAGCTACAAAATAAAATTTGCAATGGCTAAAGGTGGTTTTTTGATGTCGCTGGTGGTGTTAGGGGTGACGATCGGCTCCGGGCTGGCCCTACAATGTCTCAAGTGTGGCCAGTATAACGACGGGGTGGGTTCCATCACGCCCTGCATTAACTACACCCACATGCAGCTCATCGACTGTCCTTCAAAGGATCATGTTTATTGTATTGTAAGTAATTTATTTATTTTATAGTTTTTTATTGTAGTTTTAAGTTAAAAAAAATTTAAAATTTATTGAAACAGACTATCAATAAATAATGCCCAAAATTATATTTTCTGTAAACATAAATTGTTTTCTCTCTTAAAATTTTTAGAATCAGAAACTTTTAGTCTTAAGAATGTTACCTTGTAATCAGAAACACAATTAGTTAACAAACATACCTATAATCTACCTGTAATTATATTTTTTTTCAAGTCTATAATTTATATCGTGCAAAATAAGCTGGTTTAGATTATATCCAAAGTTTCAATTTCTCTTTGTATTAAAGTTTGATGTAGATATTTACAAAATTTACTCTCAACTTGCTTCAGTCAACTTGGAGTTGAAGTCTCAAGTTGAACTTTCAGGACTCAAGTTCCCAACATTCAAGTATCAACTTTCTACATTTCCATATCGATGTTTTCTTCAAACTTACTTATTGTTGTACTTTATGTTCACATCAATAAATATATAAATCATAAATTACACTTAGTTATATTACTAATTTTATTCTTTGTTCTCCGTATTTTTAAAAATAAAAGTTAGACTTTTTTTATATTTATATTTATTGAAAATTGACAGTCAAATTTAGTATTCCTTGACAGAGAACCAGGACTAAATCTTGATGTAAATACGAGTTTGTTTTAATTTCGTCCTTTCGTATGATCGCGCACGTTCCAGCAAGAATGGGACGTGATGTGCCGAAACCGACAACCATTTTCTTTCAGTTCTATCTGTTCTATAGTTGTTTTATTACTAAACATCGCAGAGACTTCTTTCGTTCGCTTGTTCGCTTGCTTGTTTCGAATGTTTCCATGTCGACAAACAAGACGAAATCAGTCGATTCAAGCGGAATCGACACAAAATACTTCAGACGCAAAACAGATACGACAAAAAACGTGAAGTAAAAGTTGATACAATAGCAGTGTTCAACTTTTGATTCACTCCAATAAAACTTTAAGACTTCACATGTTCACAACGGTAGAACTGTTAGAACTTGAGGTCTACGATTTACAATAAAAACAAAGAGAAGTAAAAAGAACTTTACTAAACACATGTCAAAGTAACAAAAAAATGATCAAACAGTTAAAACAAAAAGAAGTAAAAAAAACAGAAGTTAATGTGATGGAATTTTCCAACCATTTTGTTGAGGTTATGTTGTTTATGGTCAAAACTAAACAAACTAGGTTATGTTTCCGATTTTACTTCTGACTTTATTTAAAGTTATAATTAAATGTAAGAAAATGTAAATCTTTGACGTCGGACGTCGACGGCATTTCCTTCGACTCTGGTCACCTTAAACCTCGAAATTCTGGAAAAGAAGTAAAACCTAGCCCAACAATGAAGACGGTCAGACATTTATTTGCGTACTGTTTGTGAGATTCTTTCTGTTCAGTTGAGGCGCATTTTCGTGTTCGTGTTCGACAACTCGATATCTCAATACAGCGTGTGTTTTCCCTGGCTTTTCCAGCTCACCCAGAAAAAAAGCTTTTCCAGCTTGAGCGCACGCTGTTGTTTTCGTTTGAACGCATTTAAGCGCATTCACGAACCATAAGGGTTAGTAGATATAACAATATACCAAGTGTTGTATTTTTCTCTTACATAAAACAATCAGAATTAACTAGAAACTTAAAGTAGCGGTAAGAAGATAATCATATATAAGTAAATTAATTTTTATAATGATTTTGAAATATTTTCTGTAGTTTAAACACATGGTATATTTGTATCTTTCTATGCGTAAAGAATTTACTCTAGTAGATGAAATGCATTTCAAAATATGCTGCATACTCTAAAAATGCGAGTAAAAAATGATAAGCAAAGCAGTGAGGCAATATCAAAAGATGAATGTTTGACGATGGTATGCACGGTGGTATGTTATACGAAATTTAACATATTTCGGCACAATGCATCAATGCAAATAGATACAAAGAGCTGCAAAGAGTTAAATTGTTTTCTCAGTAAAAGTTAAAATTAATAAATGTATTTTATAACAAAATGGAAACTGTTTTGACGTATGCATTATGAAGTATTTAGAAATATTAATATTTTCTTTATTTATAATAGAAAATATTTCTTTTTCTTCTTTGCCATCGTGTTTTTAATTAATTTAGTTGATATTAATGTTAAACTGAGCAATTTATGATAGGCAACTTCTTTTCGTTGAGAGTAGACGTACCTAATGCGGTCCTGTATATGAAAATAAAGTTTTTTTAACTACCACGATATTAACTTTTAATGTTATTTTTGATCAATATTTTCAGACAAAAAAAATTTAAAAAATGATTCATATAATTTTTACCTAAAAATGATTACTAAAAGGAATAAATTCAGTATCAATTGATATTTTGTAATATGTACTCATAAATCAAATCAAATACGATCTCCCCAAAAATAAATTTAAGTATTATACATTTACAAACGACACATCCATTTGTATCTCTACCATTTGATTCGTGTTACGCCTAATATTGCGAAAATGTAAAATAAGTTGCCTATACTAACGCTCAATGCGCAATGTTCAATACTCATACATTAGGTGGATTTGATAAATCCAGAAGGAATGAAGAAACGCAAGAATCTACGAGGAACATGAACGACACATGTTTATTGTACCAGCACCCACTAAACTTGAGTTATGCGAAATCGAATTCAGGGAGGATAACAAATAGATTTCCAGGACGTGAATCGCGTAGGTAGATTTTCATTGATCAACATAAAAGGGAAATTCTATCAATCGACACATATGCGTACAAATAACATTGATTTATACAGTATACAGTATGTTTAATTAAATAAATTTGAAAAAAAAATGATAAAAATAATAATTAATAAAATTAAATAGAAAAATTAAAAAAAATAAACACCCTGTATTTTTATGTATACTAAACTGAGCATGAGGGTGAACGAATACATAGTGTGAACACATCCGTAAGTGTACATTAATTAATCCGCGATGATTTATCGTGACCATGCTGTACCCTCCAATTTGTCAGCGCCCTCTATACGCATACCTAATCTCATTAATACCAATCACGAAATAAAAGTATCTAAGTCAACGTATAGTCAAATTTATGAGGTTTAGTAAAAAAATTATAATAATAAGTATATATTACTAGCTATCAAATAATGTATTAGGTTTAAAGTATGCAACCAAGTGTACATTTGAAATGAACATCTATCCGTTTTCTTTTATTCATTTGCGTTACTTTTTCGTACTCATAAATACACATTTCTTAAGGCTGATAAGCTGGAAGGCAAACGTATGACTAACTTGACTTGCCACCAATGCCACCAACGCCACCACCGTTTTTTTTCTTTTACTTCATCCCTCAAACTCCAAAGTCACGACGACTTTCACGCTGCTGCGTTCGGTTCGGTCGAGGTCGGGCGTGAATAATTTATGCAATTTCATCCGCCGCCCTCAAATCCTCCACTACCTTCAATGCTTTAACCGCCGCCTCCAACACAGCGGACGCTGTCATCGTCATGCAAGTTTTCACCTTTGGATTTGGTGTCGGTGGTGCTGCAGGCCTGCAGGGCGGAAGAAAATTAGAATGAAAATCGAAAACGTTTGCTTCTCTTTTCATCCCTGCACTTTAGTTTAAAATTATAATAATTTTTTTAACCGTTTGATTGTTTGGTTGCCTATATTTTTGATTTTAACCACGTTTTTGTTTTATTTGATTAAAACTTTTGTCAGGGATTGCAAATATTTGCAAATGTCAATAATTCAATGAATATTAATCCTCCCCGGGACGGGTCAGTTCCGTCAGCATTTGTGGAGTTTCATCCGTAAATCCTTCAGTAAAAGCTCAAAAATTTCAAACTTGACTCGGCGTGTGAAAAATGGCAACGACGAGTATGATGACATCGGCAGGGAGGACGCGACAGACGGCTGGCGGCGGTCGAGAACGATGAAATTATGGAAATTTGCGAAAATTTCATTGAAAAATTGGTTGCGTAAGCGCTTCAAACCCGTCAAGCGCCACGTAACTACCCAACGAACGGCGCAACTCTTTGAAAACCACCGTCGCTCGCATACCTGGTTGCCTGCGATTATTCTGTGAGGGAAAGAGTGAGCATATTTCTGCTGCTTCACGGTGGGAATATGTAATTTGGGTTGCATATGCTATTCAAGTTAATGCGATATGTTGAAAGTTAAAGTTCAGTGGTAAAAGCATGAAATATAGGTTAGAATCAATTTGTATGCTATTTACGTCATCAAGTACAAAAAAATGGCCCCAAACTTAAAACTACATAACTACATAAAGGTTAGAATTATTGAAAATATAAAACAGTTCAGTTAGTCACTGATAGATGGCGCCACTTACCATAAAACCATTACAAACTATCTAAAACACAAAAAAAATTGTTTTATAGTCTTTTTTTCCTACTTTATCATCATTTAGTATCGGTTATCATGGTGTTTAGTGCATTTTGAGTTTTCATCGTTGCCTGTAGTAAATTTATGAACATCTGTTTCCGCATCGTCCTGTCGTAACTCGTCCTAACTGGCATTAAATTCTCGCACAAACATTTTACGCCATTGCGATATTGTGATACACATTAAGAGTAAAACGGAGTGCAAACACAGCCAACGAACAGAACGGCGTAAATCCGGTGGTTAATCACAAAAAATCACAAACATTTACTATGAAAATAAAAAAAAAATTGTGCTTGCAAAAAATATACTATAATTATATAGAAAACACACATAAAATACAATTAATTTTACGTATATGATATAAAATTTACAAAAAATTATTGTATATAACATTGGTGTTAAGTTGGTTGCATACATACACTGAAAATACAATTTAATAATAATAAAATTTGAAAGTAGAAAGTTTACAGCTAGAATTTATTTCATCTGTATAACATTTTGCATTCAAGTGTGTTTTTCCACAGTTGTACAATTTGTAAAATGTACAAGTTGCAAAAATGAACAAGTTGAGATAAAAAACGTGTATGAACATAACCAAACATGTGTTTTTGAGCCGTGTACATTTGTAAATGTGCAAAAAAAAGTTGAATGTTTTAGTGACTGAGTAAGTGAGTGATATGTGAAAATGCGTTGAGGCCGTTGGAGCTGTTGAGGAAACTGGATACTTGAAAACTTGACACACAGAGTGAGGTGATATGTACTCGTATGAAAATGGCGGCGGAAAATGATGAAAAAAGTTGAACGACGAGAACATAAAAAATAGATAGATACCGACAAAGTGAGAAGTGAGAGAGGTGCTCTTGGAGTATGAGTAAATATCAAAAATATATGTACATCAAACGGAAGTATTTATGGATAGATGCAAGTTGCAAGTACATAATGTTTATTTTACTCTATGTTATGTTTTTTTTGATGTGTGTATGTTGTATGTCAAAAACAGAATTGAAAAAGTATTGCGTTTGCTTCGGAAATGTATCATCATGATTGATTGCTGTTATATAGTTTGGATAAAAGTTTAAAAGTTGGTATTACAAACAGTAGATCACAAAATCAATTTTTTTTTTTTAATATTGGAAGTTTTACAAATTGGGATACAAAATTTAACATAGTCTATATGTTTCTAATCCCGGATGATGCAAGACATTTTAGAAATTATTTTTTGATTAAACAAATAAAACTTTGTGTTCCAGAAATACATCAGCGAGGGTTCAACAGTTCGTGATTGCGTTGCTGATTGCACCGAAAAGGGTAAGACAAAAAGTATAACTTGTTTTATAATTTATAATTTATTTATAAACACTAAGTAAAATAAGATATCAATCTCCGATTTGAAATAAAATGTGTGACGCCAATATATTATTTTATTATTATTTTATTAACAGAAACAATAATTTATTAAATATCCAAAATATAAAACAAAAATATTATACAAAAAAATATGACATTTTTTTAAAAAAATCTACTGTTTTGTATATTAAATTCTTATTTAAAGACAAAAAAGTTGTGAACCTCCCTAAAACGTAAATACTCATAAAAACAAAAACGTAAAACCACAACAATAAGAAATGCGAATACAAAAAAACCTAAAATGAAAAGGAGTGTCTAAAGCTTTCTAAGCTCATTAAAAAATAATGTTTTAATATTAATATTACGTTTTTATTTCTTTTTTTTATTCTGCTTCATGTCTCAAGATGTTTTAATAAAAAGAGTTCTTAGCATATTCTAACCAAAATCATAAAAACGCGTTGTGAAATAATAATGCTGGATATAATTGACTTTTTTATTAACACAAAAACAAATAGATGGGTATAGATATTTAATTATTGTTGTAATGTAATATTAAAGTAATAATCTTCTTCTCTATAACTTTTAAAAATTACTGCTTAATTAATTTTTCTGTACTTATTTTTAAAGTATACCTAAAGAGTTGCTCTTTCAACTCCTTTTTAAATAATTAAAAAATTCGTATTCTAAGTATTTTATTTTTATTACCAAAGTTGGCCGTTTTCGATTCGGAGTAGTAAAAAAAGTCCCCGGAAAATAATGCACATGATGACTCATAATCGATGAACTTTTCAAAACTTGTAAAACAAAACTCCTTTGTTGAATGCAACTGACTGCGATAGAAACAGTTGTTTGGTGGTTCTCACTCGCACTCGCAACTCGTGAGTTGAAACGCAAATTACATTTGGATTTATAAAATAAAATGGTGAAATAAACAAAAAGTAATTAATTTTTTTACGTTTAGTAAATTCATTCATAAAGTAGATAAACCAGCGCAGTTTTTGAATGCTTGTTCATTAAATTTGAACAATTAGAAGCTGAGATAATTAAGTTTAAAGTAAG
>JARJDS010015732.1:0-19808 GCA_030264155.1 Atheta pasadenae | reverse complement strand
TTTAGAAAGTTGTATAGTTTCCGAGAAAATGGGGAAAAACTAGCAAAAAAATAGAGCAACATTTTGAAAATGTTAAAGTTTACTCAACTTTATAAACAAAAATAAAATACTTAGAATAGGAATTTTGGAATGAATCAAAAAACAAACGAAAGTATATTTATTTAGCAAGTTTTTAAGATTAATATCAACAAATTTGAGTTATTAATAAATAAGTTATGGCGAATTTCCCAAGATGTGGGAAGCCATGAAGAAATTCTAGTCGGAAAATGAAAACTTGGAAATGTGCGAAAAAAAGTAATGGAAATTGTTACCAGTGTCTTAAAAAAGTGCGGAATGCAAAAAAATGTTTAAAAAGTTGTATAGTTTTCGAGAAAATGGGAAAAAACTAGCAAAAAAAGAGAAAAATTTTGAAAATGTTAAAATTCACTCAACTTTGAGTGCAAAAACAAAATACTTAGATTGCTAATTTTGAATTAGAATAAAAAATAGATGAAAGAGTAACTCTATAGCTATATTATAAAAATAAAAAAAGTATAATTATATAATTAGAAAATAAGTTATAGTCAATTTTCCATGACGTGTTTTGCAAATAAAATGACCAGTTTTTATTTGTTTCAAACTCAAAAAAAGTTTTTTAGCCAAAAAATGTAAAAAAACAAAGTAATAGAGATTGTTGCCAGCGTCTTAAATAATATCGGAAAGCAAAAAAATGTTTAGAAAGTTGTATAGTTTTCTTGAAAACAAGAAAAAACTAAAGCAACAATTTGAAAATGTTAAAATTTACTCAACTTTGGGTGCAAAAATAAAATACTTCGAATATGAATTTCATAATAAATCAAAAAACAAACAAATGAATATTTATTTAACTAAATTTTAAAAGTAACATCAACAAATTTGAATTATTAGTAAATAAGTTGTGGCTATTTTCCCAAGACTTTTCTTTGAAAAAAATGGTATAAAATAGTTCAGCGATTCAGCGCAAGTCATAACAAACGAACATAACCTAAAATTTCATTCAAATACAAAAAACATTTCAAAACATTTACCGTTTTTGATTAGTTAACAATTATTCAACAAAACTATGTCTCCTAAAAATATAAAAAACAACATACTCACCGTAATTAGTGGTTTAATGTGCAACGATGATAATCTACGCAGAGTTTCAGAAGATAGAAGAAAAGCTCTAGAATTTACAGAAGGTAAATTAGATTCCACTTACAAAATTTAATCAACTAATTCATATATTTTAGAGTACGCCTTAATCTTAATAGATATAATGATGGATTTTGGTGAACCTATAGAGGAAAGATTAATGGCAAGCATTTTATTAAAGCAATATATAGTTTCGTATTGGGAAATTGAACCTGGGGGTAACATACAACCAATAATTCCTGGCGAAATCAAAGACAAGATCAAGAAATTTTTACCTGCTGGTATAGGTGATAGTAATAGACAATTAAAATTATCTACAGCACACATTATGGCTCATATTGCTGCTTTGGATTACCCTGAGCAGTGGCCCAACATGATGAATTTAGTGCAACAAATGCTACAGAGTGTTAGCAAAGAAGTGGTTGAAGGCACTGTCTTATTTCTAAGGGAATGTTTACCATATAATATAGTCACAGAACTAGGGCCAACTTTATTTAACTGTTTATATGAAATTTGCTCCAATGAAAAGGTAAAGGATTTTTTTATTAAAACATTCAATGGTTTAATTTAATCCACAAAATATTTCATTTAAGTATTCAACAAATACTCGAGCAATAGTTATTTCATTGATAACAATATTTCTACTCTCTGATTTGGAACACAATGAAAATCCAGCTCATGATGAGATTTTAAACGATGCTGGAAAAAAGTTTTGTGGATTATTAGCATATCACTTAAGTCAACCGTACAGTCTTAATTCAGACTTTCAATTAAAAGGTGAAATAATCGGCGGTGCTTTTGTTCAGTTTTTATATTGTGACAAAGCACAGGAACCAGTGCAATTGATTTTGTCAACTTTACCAATTATGTTGGAGATTTTAAGCAAATGTGCTGCTGAGTATCTGCAAGTCATTGCCAATCGCAGATCAATGCCTGTTGACTCACATGAAACTGATCACAACCCAAAGTTTTTTTTGAAATTAGTCACAAACATATTTGCGTTGATACAAATTATTGCGACAGATAAAAACACAAGTAAAAGACTATCGCCGATTTTAACGGATATTTTTTATTCCATAATGATCTTCATGGCCATTACTCCTGACATTGAGCAGGAATTTATTGAAGATGAGCATAGTTACTGCGCAGACGAATTTAATAACATGGTTAATAATACGTTAAGAACGGATTTGAAAACTATGTTGTGTGAACTGACGAATCATTTCCCAACGGAGAAGATTCACGTGTCGTTGTCAATGGCGATTAATAAAATTCTTACAGGGTGTTACGAAATTAAACCCTCAGATTCGTTTAATTGGCGCGTGCATGAAAGTGTCATGTGTACGATTGGTTGCCTAAGCGAAGTCTTCAAATCGCAACAAACTCATCACGAATCATTCAATATTTACGCGTACTTACAAAACGCATCGATGATTGTATCACAATGCAGGAATGTGATCCTGTTAGCAAGGATAATGCTAGTAGTAGGTCGGTTTTCTTGCTGCATGAGTTCAGAACAAGTTGTCAACCATTTAAGCACAATCTGTCATAACCTGCGCAGTGACCAACATGTTCTGCGCAACGCCGCCATTCGAGCTTTGAATTTTCACTGTCAACGCATCAGTAACCTACACGGAAATTGCAGGGAACATGCAAGTGAAAGTATGCAAAAGCAACATCTACAAGCGTTAGTTGATGTCTTCAATTCGCTGCTTGAAAGTTTAATTAATGTATCCGAGTATTTAAATCCAATGATTTTTGGTACAACAATTATGAACATTTGCGAAATAACTAATGTAAGTGGCTGCCATTTTGTTACAACTTCAAGTAAACTTCATATTCGTATTTTAGTTGAATGAAAACTTAACCTCAAACTTTGCCAGTCGTTTAATACCGTTTATATTGAACACACTCGCGAAAAACACGCACAATGCGTTGATTATAAATCGATGTAAGGAATTGATTGTGGGTTTAAGTAAAAATCAGTTTTGTGGCGAATATGTACAATCGTCGCTCTTACCGCCGCTACTTAACCTAGTTTCGAACCCTTGTGGAAGCACAGATGTGGATAGGACTGAAGAACAAGCTGTGGGTTTGTATATACTTAGTGTTTTGATAGAGAACGCAAGTTCAGAAGCTGTGAAAGAAGCGCTAATGATGCAAGGATTTATGTTGGTTATCAATTCGTTAAATTCCACTAAAGATTTACTTGTTACGGAGGTATAACTTAAACTTAACCTTAAATATTAAATAAAGTTAAAGTTTCATACTAATTAATGTGTTGTTTTAGATGGGATCCAGATGTTTATGCATGTATTTATTAAAATGTCACGTTTCCTTAAACGAAAGAAGCACTTTAGAAACCGTCCTAGGGGTTGTGTATAATCTATTAGAACCGGCCCGTAATGAATCAGCGTGTAAACACATCGATAAAATTGTAATCTGTTCGTTTAAAGCGTTCGGTGAAAAGTTTTACCAACATAATGAGAAATTAGTGAAAAGCATTTTGAGTAAAGCCAATTTTTCACAATCGCTCGAAATCAAGGAAAGCTTTAATGTGATTTTCCTTCATTATTTTTGTTATAATTACGAATTAATTACGGGGCTGTTGAATAAAGTACCAGGCCCGACTGGTGAAAGTGCCTTAAAGCATGTGGTGTCAAATGTGATTACTTTTAAATATTGTGGAAGTAATTACGGCAAATATTTGCAGTAAGTAATTTTCATTTGTTTTTTTGTTTGTGACGTTTCACTGTTTTGTTTTGACAGAATTTTAGTTCTCTGTCAAATGTTGGAAAGCACGTTGTTACGCGAAGATGCCCGACTGAAACTGATTCAATTCACCGAAATGGTGGACGGTCAAACGAAAGAAATCACGTTGTTATCGTACGTTTTTCGCAGTTTAATCGATAAGTTTTTGATGCAAGTCAAACATCAAAACGCTGTAAGTAAAGCTGTATGTAACAATTAATGTATGATGATTATCTTCCATTGAGTTTGTGTTTTTTTTACAGCAAGACTGCGACGATAGTGACACACAGTCACAAGACGACGACTCTGAAATAGAAGATTTAATCACTGATCAACTCATTGACTTGTGTTCAGTGCTTGATGAGCCCATCACGCAGAAGGGCGTCGAGGATTATCTAAATAATTTCATGCACATGTTTGCTGGCCATGCTAGTTTTAAAACGTTGGCTGACACTTATCTGGATGAAAACCAACGCCAAAGATTGTACGCTTGTTTTTCATCCACTATGGGTGTCCAGTACTATTAACAACTAGCTAAAATAAACTACACAATTTATTTATTACTTACTTACTGGACATCGTTTAGTCGGTAATAATTTAAATATTAAAAAATAGTTTACGTAATAATGAGTAAAGTGAGCATTAAGAATGCGTTATTTTATAACCTCGAAATAAAAATGAAAACATTCTAACCTAATTGCACTATCCTATTGATAATATAAGATTTTATGGACTAATTACTGATTAGAATTAGTTTAGACCTCAAATCAATGCACATCTCTTCTTGTTCCATGATTCTTCGAACTAAATTAATTTTTTTTATCTCGAGAATCTGGTTTTCCTGCTGCAACAAGCTCATTATCTCATCCAAGTCCATATGCTGATCGTTGTTATATGTCGTTAGAAGTGGGATTTCTTCCGGGGAAAGTTGGGCTTTAAGTTCGGAAACTTCCAATCGTTCTTTTTGGATGTTTCTACTTAATTTATCGCGGAGTGTGCACAATGCAGTGTGTTTGATTTGTAAGAGAGCGATGGCTTCGTCAGTGTTCGGCAGTAATGAGTTTTCCACCATTTTGACACGTTCGCGACGTTCGAGTGTACGAATTGAGGGTTTGGATTTAGGAACAAGTGTTTGGGCTTGTTCTGTTTTATGCGACGTTGCCGTTTGTTCGATTGGTATTGAATTATTTACCTTTTCTGATTTGTTTGGCACCGGTGCTGTGATTGGTTGAAGGGGAGCTAAGGGCGTGTCTGGAATATCCACACCCACAAATGTGTTAGGTATTGGATTATTAGTGGTGGAAGGAGGTAATGAAGATGAGGACGAGGGCGGTGAAGAATCTGTTGAATCTTCTGCAGGAACAGGAACAGGAGCAACAACAGCAACTGATTCTGGTTCCGGTGTTTGTTCTTGATCTTGAACATTAGAACTAGTAATGTTAGTTTCTAGTGCAGGATCTGGTAAAGTAACTTTCTGAACTTGGACTGGATCTTTTGTTTTTGTTGGCGGTGGTACTAAGGGGACGGTAGTTGATTTCTGTTCAGGTTCTTCTTTATCTCTAATTTCTGTCTTGTTTTTGTCATCTTTTTCTTCCTTTTCTCGTTGAAGATTTTTGATTTTCCTCTGTTAAACAACCAAAATCTTAACGTTGAGAAACGAAAATAAAGGTGAAATGAAAACTAACCTTTAATTGTGTGACAATCCGCTGCACCTCCCACAGTAACTCCTCCCTGGACTTACTAATATATCCAGCGTTCATTTCCGCGTGAATTTGCGCCAATAAACTTTCCTGTTTCTTTAACTCCAACTCCAATTGGTCCAATTCTACAGGGTGTTGAGCTGAACTGCTCAAAGGAGGTATATACTTATCCAAAATTACAGTAGGAAACAACGCCCTGCAATGATGTATTAAAGCAGTGAGAAGACGACTAGATGTGTGCATAGTTGGCCCAAGAGCGCCGACCATTGTGCTGATATTCATTTTATTCAGGCGTTCCTACAATAAACAACGCAAACACTAAATAAAAAAAAAATTATGTAACGCACAAATTAACATACATTTAATACGACATCATCGAAGTGAATGAGCACCCAAGAGAGCAAAAGTCTGTTGTTGGCTGGAAGATTCTCGACGAGTATCTTAAGGTGTTTTTCACGAGTGCCAACGTTAAAAATGGCGCCCGCTTCTTCAAAACGCACGAGCAAATCAGACGTAAATATTGGTTCAGGTAAATCTCTAACAATTACAATAAAATAATAATAGTGGTTACTAATTAACTATCACAATTGTACCTTAAAAATAATTTCAATAAACTTGTAGCAACTGGAATTTCATATTCTGTTAAATCAACATGTTCCCGTTGATTGTAAAGTTTTCTCAATTGCAAAACTTTTGTTTTTGTACCACTCATCTTGTACACACCTTCCATTGTAAGCCCCACTGATTGAATATAATCAATACAAGCTCGTACAGGTAAAGGAATATCAACTCCATCATGACATCTGCTTCTTTCTACAGCTACATCTAACGCAACACCAAAAATTGGCATTCCATCTATAAAAAATCATGCTTGAATATTTGTAACATTAACAAGCATTAACATTACAATCAATATCCTAACCTGCAATATCAGCATATTCATCAGCTGATTTACACTTTCGTTCTTTTTTCTCAGCCTTTTTATCCTTCTCAAGCTTTTTATCACTTTTCTTTTCTTTATCCTTGGATTTCTTTTCAATCAAATCCTTCTCCCTTGATTTTTCTCGTTTTTCCTTAGATTTTGAGGTTGTGAATTTAAAAGTTTTGGATTTTTTTATTTTTGAAGGGCTTCTGACAAATTGTTAATAAATATCACTATATAAGAATAAAACAAAACAAAATTACCTGCTATCATTTTCATCTGCAGAGCTTTCTCCTTCCAAAGCAGCATAACCCCTTTCTTTATCTTTCTTATCCTTTTTTTCTTTACGCTTGAGCAGATCTTTCTTTGCCAATTTATCTGTCTCATCACTGTCTGGAACAGGAACACAAAACATATTAATATTAACACATTCCATGTAATGTAATGTAATCCTAGTTAAAATGTCGAATTAATTTTGTGTTGGTTAATTGTTCTACTCACAATCAGAGTCATTTGATCCTTTCTTGCTTCCTTCTGATGCAAACAGCCCAGGAAAATCCTTCATTACATCTGGGCTCTCGAATTCCATGTTTTGCTAATATACGTATTGTTTTACACGCGAATAATATTGTTATCGTGCACAAATTGTTTAATGTGTTTTACGTGCTGGAATTGATCGTGTTTCATGTTCTCATCAGGAATTTAATCACTTGCTTCATTCCATGAGCGGCGAATGTGACTAAATTCGACTAAAAACAAACGCTAATGAGTGAACTGGCCAATCACAACGAGTCTGTGGGATTCCCCTATACACATGGTGCTGCAATACAAAAAAACAAACACATTTTTTTACATTAAATTGTAAACAAAAAATAAAACTAATTAATTTTAAAAATGCATTTATTTTATAAAAAATTTTTGATCCAATACAGTCACGCAATCAATTATTATATGTATCCAAGTAATTTTGAAATAAATTTATATTAAAACACACAGCACATAACAACAGCTGTGCCAAATTTGAAGTATCTGTCAAAATATAGTTGATATTGTCAACAACAGATGGCGCTACGTAATCTACAGTAACCAAAAAATACAACAAGGATAACACAGGAAAAGCCGTAAAAGGATTCCGTAATAGTGTAATGCGCAGGATCAGTCAATAACGGGGTGCCACCCTTGAACAAAACATCCCCGTAGTAGTATCAACGCGTACAATGACCTAAAACGTGTTTTCAGCAATAAATTTTTACGAAAATCTTACAAAAAACCACAAATATCAATTAAACTAATAATTTAAACAATTAAAGCAATAATGTGCATGTTACACGTGAAATCCTTACAAAATGAAAGTTAAAGAACACAAAGAATTAAAAGAAATCCATCTTGTAAAAGAAATCAAAGAGATAAACAGAAAACAATCATCGTCCTTGTGCTCATCATGTCCTGCATCCTGGCCACAATACGTCTTAGTTGGAAGTGTAGCTGCTGCATGTTACATGAATGGACTTGGCGGAGAATTCGTCCATGATGATGTCCCAGCCGTAGTCCTGAACAAGGATGTAGTTGGCAACAGCAGGAGAGTCTTCGCTGCGTTCGGGGATGATTTTTGGGGCACACCAATGACTGACGCACGCAGTCATAAATCATATCGGCCTTTAACAACGTTAACATTTAGGTTTTTAATTAATTAATAATTAAATTCAGTACAAACCATAACAATCACTTGTTCCAGAGCTAATTATTTAATGGTCAACTTAGATCCTTTTTGGTTTCACGGCACCAACGTGTTGTTGCACATTATAGCAACCATAATGTTTACAAAAGTTTGTGTAAACATCGCCAGATTAACAAATCCTTTTGCAACATTAGCAGGATTAATGTTTGCTGTGCATCCCATACACACCGAGGCTGTAACTGGAATAGTTGGCCGTGCCGATGTTTTAAGTTGTGTTTTGTTTTTAGCGTCACTATTGACGTATCACAGGTAAGACCTTCGTCATTTGTTTTTTTTGTAAACAACGTATAAACAACTCACCTAAACAAAACATTTTAGTTCATCAAAAAATTGTCGTTTATGGACGAGTATATTCAGTGGTGGACTTAGTATCCTTGCGAAAGAAACAGGAATCACTGTGTTTCTAGTTAATTTATTGTATGACATTTATCAGAGATGGCACCACAGAAAGTAAGTCTATCAAATTAAAAAATAAGCAAAACGTAACAAAATTTTATAACTTTCAAGGACTGACGTTCGATGGACAACGTACGCCAAAAGGATAATCATCCTTTTCATTACAGTAAGTTTTCTACTGTACACTATCAAACAAAAACAATTCTAACCTCAATTTCAGTTTTCAGTATTAATAGTCTTAAGACTGGTCCTTTTACGTGGCTCTCTACCAAAATTTACACGTGGCGATAATCCTGCAGCGTTCAGTCCTTCACTCCAAGTCCGTTTTTTAACATTCGCGTACATAGCTTCGTTTAATTTCTGGTTATTGCTATGTCCAGCTCATTTATCGCATGATTGGCAGATGGGTTCGATTCCATTGATAACCTCACTTTTTGATCATCGTAATATCCTAACTGTTGTTATTTTTACCTTAATTTTATTTTTGTTCATCAAAACCACAAAATTAGGCACTAATTTAATACTAGGTTTGTTAATTTTACTCATTCCCTTCTTGCCTGGAAGTAATTTAATTACAACAGCAGGTTTTGTTCTTGCCGAGCGTGTCCTGTACATCCCCTCCATGGGGTTTATATTGCTAGTAGTTCAGGGGTTTAACAAAATATGGTTAACCTCAAAAAAACATCGACAAACATTAATATCTTTGATGTTTTTCTTGTTGATCGTCCACGGCTTGCAATGCGTGGCGAGAAACAAAGATTGGATGACAAGAGAAAGTTTATTGCGCGCCGGGGTGCGTACTTTACCCCATAATGCTAAAATGCATTATAATTTTGCGAACTTCCTGCGTGATTCCGGCAGGATTGATCTTGCTAAAGCACATTATCATACTGCGATCAGGTACATAACCTATATTGTTCATTTTAATGCATGTTTTCTTATATTTTGAGGTTATGTTGTTTGTAGGTTATGGCCGACTTATGCATCTGCTTATAATAACCTTGGGACGCTGATTACAAACGGTGAAGACGCCGAAAAACATTTTTTATTAGCAATTCGATTTAATCAAGGTCACTTGAACGCACATTACAATCTAGGACAATTGTACAGGTAAATAAATTAATTTCTACTCATATTAAGTAAAAATAAAAAACCTAACCTTAAATGTTTACTTATTATCATTTTTTTGTGGTTAGGAAACAAAATCGTACGAAACAAGCCGAAGAAATGCTTCAAAAATGCATTGTCATCTCGCCGAACTTTACGCTAGGTTATGTCGAGCTTGTCAGGTTAAAAGAACAACACAATGAAACAAATGTTGGTCCTTTATTAAGGATAATCGTGCGGCAATCAAATGAAGCGGAATATTTTATGATGTACGCGAATTATTTAGCGAAAAAAGGTTGGTTTTGTAATTTAACCCAAAATAACCTCAAAATTCTAACCTTTAAATTTCTAATATTTACAGGGAACATTCTCGCATTAAAGTATTACAACCACGCATTGTCTGTGGGTAATTGCAATCTGCAATTGGAAGCTTTTATTGGTGCAGCGTCCGTTTTAAGACGTTTGGGTTCACATTCAAGGTTATTCCAATTAATTACCAGGTAATTACACTTAAACATAGTTCCCAATTGAGGTTATGTCATTATATTTTTCAATTGTTTAAGATATCATGCTATGCAACGTTTGAAACGAGGTGATAACTCAATTCAAGCAAATATTTACTTGCAACGTTGGGTTTTGAGTTATGAATTAGAGAAAAATGCTTTAGATTATAATCCAGGACGCTGGGCTACATTCGATGCGGATAAATTGCAGGAATTAGAAGACGATTCGTTGCTGTTAAATTATTACCAACGGAAACAACGACATAAACGATGTGCCAGTGGTGTGGCGGCCATTTTTGAAAATGTTACAATTAAGACAAGTAATTGTCAAGAATAATTTGTTATAATATTAATAATTGTCAACTGTAAATAAATTCGTTTGTTATCTTTACTTTTTTGTGCATTTTTCTAGCCGGTACATTTAGATTTTTAAGATTTTACAGGTTTTTGAGGTTAAAAGTGATTTATGTCATTTGGAGGTTAAAAAAACTATTTACATTACGATTTCCAAATGGTAATCTATTCAAAACATCCTGAAGATGTGAATTTAACATAAACTCTTAGAAAAACTTAAAGCGCGTTTGATTTAAATAAATTTTAAGGTTAAGAAATCAATTCAAATGCAAATCTAAATGCAAAAAGGTCTAACCTAAAAAAAATCAATCTGGATGTGATTGCAAGTGATTGACGACTATTCACAACCAGATGTCGGTATACAGGTTGTAGTTGGAAATGTAATTAAAGTTTTGAGCGGCTAAACAAACATTACTTAAGTCTACGGACAGAGTGGACAGAGTTCTCCGCCCTCGAATGGCATCAGCCTGCCCATGGCGTCGTGGGACACCTCCGAGCCGGAATGTGTAGTGTACAACCTTGTTAAGATCGTGAAGAATTGAAAATGAAGAATCGAAGCGTTTAAGCAGGTAAAAAAACGATGCCTCTCTATCTTCTTCTTTCGCATTGTGGGTATTGCGTATTCAAATCGTTCCTCTTGCGTTGCGCCTCACCATCAACTAAAGTTTTCAATTTAAATGGTCAAACGAAAAAAAAGCACCGTAAACAGTGGAATTGTGGACTCGTTGCACCAAACTCGTTTCTTGTGAAGCTTTCGGATGCAAGCACGCGGCCGCTATACTTCTTGGCGTGTTGAAAACGCGTCGAAAGTGTTAAACGCGCGTTGTTTACACATTGTTAGCATACATTACGATGCGTTTTATACAAACAGAGCGCGAGAAACACGGGAAGCCACGCGTAATCATCGGCCAGAACATCGGGAAAATAAATAAACAAACGATGGCTAAAATTAACAGCGTGTGTGTTTTGTTTGCAGCAAGATATGCTTTGATTGGCCACAACAAAACAATTGACAAACTCATAATTTACAGCCAACTTGATTCAACATGATTCAACAACTTTTTTTTGTTGGTTAATTCTTTAAGTTTTTTGCATAATTTTTTCACATTCCTCAACACTGAACTGTGGCTGAATTGTTTCGTTGTTGTAGTTGTAGTTGTAGTCGTGGTCATCTTAGAATGTGATAAAACCGTAAAGTCTTGACTCTTGGAGAGTCTGGGTCGAAGACTTTTCGAGCTTCGAGCTTGGACCTCGTTGGGGTCTCGTTAGCCGCGAGACGAGGTGGTATTATGCATTCCGACGCCGACTGAATGCAGTCCGAAGCACAAAAACGATCAACAGAACACGCAACATGTGGATTTGGTTGAAGAACTTTCACGCTCTCTTTCTATTCTTACAAGTGAAACGAAGAGGATCAAATACATGCAGTGTGAAAAGAAACATGCTGCATGTGTTGCTCGAGCTTTACAAGCAAGAGAAGAATGGCCGCAGTGTGCTGCGTTGGAAAGAAGAAGATGGGGAGTTAGTAAGCTAAGAAAGTAAACGCCAAGAAAAAGAAGCAACACGACGCTAACAAGCTATTCCACATACCAGTTGCGGGTTGCCAACAACAGAACCGAACACAACCCAAACGTAGAGGTAGAAGTAAGAGAGGTTGAGACAGAAGGTAGAGAGGAAGAATCCGATTGGAAGCATTCAAACTCATTTTCAAGTTAACTCAGTTGTGCTCGTGTTGTTGAACCTGAAGCACTAAAGCACGTTGCTCGCTTGCTTGAGCTTAGTAATTTTTGTTTGAATGATAAAAATGTGATTATCAGTGGTTATCAATCGGGGCCCTTGTAACTCGTCTGTCTCCCTTTATCAATAGAACAATGGCGTTGTTGTTGTTGTTGCCGTTTGTGTTTTGTTTGTGTTTGGATGGAACAAACTCAGTGCCGTCGCCGGCGACGTCTCCGAGGCAATGTGAACCGATCCGGATAGAACTGTGTCAGAATTTGGGGTACAACACGACGCGGATGCCCAACTTGGGCGGGAATGAACTGCAACAGGAAGCTGAATACATTCTGAAGTCTTTCAACCCTCTGGTTGAGTACGGATGCAGTGCGCAGCTGAAGCTTTTTCTGTGTAGTATTTATGCGCCGATGTGCACGGAAAAAGTACCGACCCCCATTGGTCCCTGCCGGTCCTTGTGTGAGAACGTCAAACGGTTGTGTTTTCCGGTTTTAGCAGGTTTGTCTTTAAGAAACCATTTTTAAATTAATTTCTTTAGTTAGTCCTCTTGATTCCAACGTAACATGCTACTGTGTTTATTAGTTTATTTATTGGAAGCTAAAAATACCTCCGAACTGTTCAAATAGCCGGAAGTACTAAACTTATCGCACATGTTTGCGTATTTAGTCAAAACATTTCATTTTATTGGCTTTCCTTCTTTCCAGGTTTTGGATTTAGTTGGCCTGACGCATTAAATTGCTCCCGATTTCCTAAAGAAAATAACCACGAACATATGTGCATGGAAGGACCGGGGGGTGGTCAACAACTACCGGAAAATGACATCAAACCAGAGGTCACTGTGACTAAACCCCATTGGATGACTAATAATCAACCGCAGTGCAAGGACGGTTATGTGAAGTTGCGTGAATTTAATGAGTTATTGCGACCCTTAAATTCGTTCGGTCTCAATGGGGGTTGTATAGCTCTATGTGACGGTTCGTTACTTTTTGATGCAGCTGATAAAAAATTCGCCGAAGTCTGGGTTACTGTTTGGGCTGTCATTTGTTTAGTATTTAGTTTAGCGTCAGCCATTACGTTATGTATCGGGGGTGGTAGGGTTAGAATTCGGCCACTAATGGCGCTGGCGTTGTGTTACTGCTGCGTGGCAACGGGATGGATGATTCGCATCGTAGCAGGGAGGAATTCGATTGGTTGCAGGTTGCAACTGAACGAAGATGTGGATGGTACTGAAAAATCTGACTTAGTGGTTGTTCAAGATGGCGGCATCACTGGCAATGCCAAATGTACTTTAGTTTTCTTTTTAATTTATTATTTTGGTATGGCTGCAAATGCATGGTAAGTTTTGGTTTAGGTTAAAACGTCAAATTCCCAATAAATATTTGTATTTATTCCAGGTGGGTTGCACTGTGTATCTGGTGGTTATCCAAAGCAGCATTCGATTGGTCCGTAGAACGCATGCGTAATGTATCAACATTGTTGCATGTGTTCGCATGGGGCGTGCCTGCAATCCAAACAGTTTTTGCTTTATTGTTGAATCGTATCGATTCTGATGAACTTACTGGTAAGCTAGGCAACTTTAATTACATGTTTCAACATTATAATAATAAAACGAAATTTTCAGGGATTTGCAATGTAGGAAATCGTTCGTTGTCATCATTACTCTACTTTGCGCTGATTCCCCAAGCATTTTATTTATTCCTAGGCATCAAAATGTTAATCCTCGGTTGTTATAAAATTCTAACGCGACCCTTACCAATACCAGCACCAATGACTGCCCTAACCACGCCTCTAAATCCTCTAACGCTACGCCCCGGCCATTCGCGACGTTCCGACAAAAACAAAGACAGCGATTTGTTAGGTGCCCTCGCATGCGTCTACGTCATACCAATGGCGTCCGTGCTTGGCTGCCTCTGCTACGAGTATAACCACCGTTTGTTCTTACACGCAACCCCAGATGGCGCTGTGGCCGGCAAACCGCGCGCTCAATTATCGATATTCCTCTTAAAACACTTAATGTCTTTGTTCATCGGTGTGTCCAGTGTGTTCTGGTTGTGGTCATCAAAGAGTATTGTAGCATGGCGCACAACATTACAACGTGTCATGCCCAAACGACTGCAAAAACAATTACCATTGACTAACACAGCACTGCCAAAATCAAATATAAATGGAGGCGTGGTGAATGTTAACACCACCGGCCAACAGATGGCGCTACAAGTCCGTGCTTCGTCAGTGTCAACGCCAGTGGGTCGCAGTCAAAGCCACAATCGGACGTTAAGTACTTCACTAAGCACTACAATGAGTACGACGGCAGGGAGCAGACAAAGTAATCGAAGGAGGGATTATTACCAACACAGAAGGAATTAAAATTGCTGTACAGTAAATTACCTGATATTTATTACTATGGAAGTGAGATTTGTGAGTTAATGAACTTTATTTGCAAGAAAAACTACGATTAATGTTGTGTTAATTAAAAATTAATAGAAATTGGTGCCATTGCTTTAATATTAAATATAATTTATGTATTTATATGAACGAATATGAATAAATGTCATTTTTTTTAATTTTAAGGTTAAGTTATAGGTTATGGCAACAAAAGTGATCATTATTGTTATTTATTAAATTCTTTAATTACTTCCAGTTTTAGTTTTTCGAGTTTTTCAGTGTGATGGATGGAATTGCATTACAAGTTGCCTACATTGAAAGCTATTCCATTACTTCTTGGCATATCTTTGGTATGACCAATAAAGACATATTTCTGGTTCCATAAAAGTCGCAACCAACTTTAACTGCAGCTAATCCACATTTTGCGATATCTTTTTGACTTTGAGGTAAAAAGTTTATCATCATCTTCATTGAATCAACATTATTGCAAAAGTTTGTTAGCATTGATGGTGGTCTCTCCGCAGCAGCACGTCTTGCCAAGCTATGCCCAGAACCTAAACCAAAACAAATTTAAAGTAAATTACATGTTTGATATCATTTTTGACTTACAGGACATCGTTGAGAAACAAAACAACAAAGCAATAGCAAGTAAAACCCTCATTTTGTAATTTCTAACCACCCTGGTGCACAATAACTAAATAAAATAAGTTATAGATGTTGGTTCTAATAGATTTAGAAGGGAACTAACACAATACCCACTCTGCTATCTATTTAAACGTAAAACAATCGCAGAAACTTGAAGAATTCAAAGAATCCTGTGGACATTTTTCGCCAAAACAAAAAACAAAAATAATTGTGTAATTATTCGAGTGGTTCATTACCTTATCAATCCGCATACTTTAATAAACATAACTATCCACGTGTTTCTATAATTTCGTAGAAAACATGTTTTCGAAAAAAAAATTACGAAAAATGTGCTGATTGTGAAAACGCACACTAAACGTTGCAGGAAATTACGCCAAACGTCAAATGTAATTATAATTACAATAATTTCGTAATACTCAACTCTGGTTAGTGATAACAACCATGTCCTATGGTGCAATCAAAGTACAAGTTTGGGTTAATGTAAACGTTTGAGGTTAAGTTTATTAATTTCGTGAAATAGTCACATGATCGTCAGCAAACGTTAAACAAGGCAAAGGATTTGTTATAATATTCTGTCGCAGTATTCTAACACCAAATGTGAGGCAAGCCTTGGCGAAATTATCCTGTGGTCTGATTTGAACACGCCGCGCTGTCAAACATAACCTCACTGGTGTAGATGGCACTGTAGCACATGCGGGAAAATTTTGAGGACCTGCGAAATTAATTCCAGCATTATTTACGTAAGTTTTTAATTTTTTGTTTACGTACCGAGAACTCTCGAGAATAATTGTTGGTCATTGTAAAGAAGTTGCACCGAAAATGTTAATTCTTCACCATTTAAACCAATATTTGCGCATGCGCGTTGCGTCCCTTGGTAGGGAACTTCAACACAACAGAGACAAGTGGTACCAAAACATTCACAACGTGCTCCGGCAGCTGCCAAACTTCCGGTTATCAATCCGTTTATAAGAAACAAAGTCAAAACTAGGTTTTTTGTTATTAATTTTGACATTTTCTTGATTTTAACGCAAAATCTATCAATGAATTGATCAAATTACGTTCACAACTAAAAATTTATAACTAATATTTTCTATTTATAGTGAAATCAACGTATGTAATCGTTTTTATTGATATAATTAAATAAAATGTAATACATCCGGTTTTTATTCATAAAAAAGCAACAATTTTAATATATTATGTTATTAAAACAAATTATTTATGTTATTTAACTATATACCTGTGTATTTTATTACTAATAATGTTAATAATCCTCTAATTTTCTTTGTAGTTCCCTTTTTTATGTTCAGTTGCCATTTTGTAATGACATAACCTTCAAATTTTGTAAGTAAAATAAAAAAAACTCAAAAACGTGTAGTTGCAAAGTTAAAAAGCAATTCTCCAGCGTCAGAGCTTCATATTCGCGTAATAAATCTACGATTTGCTCAATTCTTGTGTTGGAGTGTGGGGTGTGAGGGTAGTTGCACCCCTTACGTACCGTCGAATGGAAAACCAGTTAAAACTGTTATAGCTGGTGTTCGACTTTATCGAGTTTACGATGCAATAAAATTTTTCACTCGGACTTTCAGTTTTAGACGTTTTCCGGGAGTCAAGCATCATAGTTTTCCGCGTTTTCCGGCTTTATTGTTTCTCAAAGACGAATTATTGACGCTGCATTAATTTTCCACGATTCACGTAATTGCATTGTGCAATAGCAAAGCGTACAGTGCAACATGTTGGTTTTATTGCGGGGGTAGGGGGTGGGTAGTTAATTAACTATAAAAAAATAATTATAAACGTAAAGTAAATTATTTATTTTGTGGTTTTCCGCTGAGTCATCGAATAATCAACAATCGACGCAATCAAACAAATCGACTTTGAGGTTAATTCCCTCAAGTCCACTTGAGTTGCGTTTATCTCGTCCTGCAGTTTATTTCCCTGCGTGTGTGTCCTTATTATTTTCTCGTTTCTCTTATTCTGTTCGAAAGCTAGACATTTTTCTTAGTCGGTGAAGGAGTCTCAGGGTCAGTGGCTGTACGAGTCAGCTTTTCCGAAGCGTTTAGTATCATCCCCCCAGGGGATTTGTTTCTTCCTCTCGCAACTAAAGCGATAAATAAAACATCGAACGGGGGAAATTTCGACAATCGCCCCTCACAATGATCTACTGCGTGTAGTTGCGATTTGAAACGCATTGAAACACTTTAAGGGTAGTTTGACTTTAGAATAAAAACAAAAGAACCAAAGATAAAGATGTGAACTTGTTTTAAAGTACAATTTATTATTTAAATTAAAAATTCACGATTTATAACAAAAAATTATTTCTTGAACCCTTGTTGAATTTCTTCTAAAGTTTTCCCGCGGGTTTCCGGCACTATGCAATAACTGATAACAATACTAACGGCGCTACAAATTGCCAAGAACAAAAACGCAGCGTATATTCCTTCCTCTTCCAAGCAAACGGCGAAGATTTTCGCGGAAGCTGCGATTGAAAAACCGAAGAAAACATTCATCACTGCGAATGCTTTACTCTTGATACTGGACGAGAATAATTCACCCAACATCAAAGTGGGGACTAGTCCCAATCCTAGGGAATAGACAGGAACGAATGTAATCATCGAAATTAACGGAAACACCTGAAAACCTTCGACGGAAATGTCCGTTTCGTCTTGAATGTAAAAAAACGCGGTTTGGACGAATAATACAATACAGGATCCTGTACAACTGATCAACATTGCTCTCCTGCGACCAAGATAATCTAACCAAAACGACGCTAAAAATGTACAAATAGATAGAATAGCTGTGAACACAATCGCAGACATTGCTGGACTTAAGTCACTTCCGGATTCGATGAATATCGTTTGAGCGAATACAGTAAACGCGGATATTCCCGAAAATTGCTGCGCTGCACGAATTAATATTCCTGTAAAGCAGGCTTTACGATTGGATTTGATTTTTATCAAATCGATAAACCGCCCTGTTTCCGACATTTGCCTTGTAACATCACTTATTAACTGACTTAACTCTTCTTCGACATTGTTTTGCATTCTTAACCATTTCAAAGACTCCCTTGCTTCTTCTACGTGGTTTTTCATTATTAACCAATAGGGTGATTCTTTTATAAAGAAATAATTTACGAAGAATATAAGTGGGAGTATAAGACTTAAGTATGCTGCGTCTTGTATGGATAGAAACGCGCCGATGATGTTCATTATAAACTGTCCGAAGAATATACTTAACGATATTGAGTTACCCCAAGTGCCTCTCACTTTAGGGGATGCTATCTCGGTGATGTAGCAGGGAATAGTTGAAAAGCAGCAAGAGTCACCTATGCCGTTAAACACGCGTGCGCAGTAGTAGATGTATAACGGTGGGAGGAGAGCGTAGTTATCCATTGGTGTGTTGGCTGCGATTGAGGTTAGAATCCAGGCGATGCAGTATGGAATTGTGACGCTGAGTAGCGCTGGACGACGGCCTACCCAGTCGATTAGTTTACCAACAAATGGACTGATGATTATCACTGTTATTGATGGTATTATGGTTAAATAAGTCGATTGTGCAATTGGTATTCCTTGTGTCTTAAGAATTGGGATTGAAGGTGATGTCCAAGCTACCAATTGGCCAGTTGATATTGTGTTTAAACAAACTACAAATAAATATTAGTTATAAACATTTAACTTTGTATACAACTTAACAATTACCGGTTATTATTGTGTAGATTTGTCTCCACGGCTTACCGCCATTTTGTTTTACTTCCATAGCCACCATTTTGTTTCCTAACTAACCAAAAACTAACCGTAAACTAACCACAACTTGTTTCTATTCAAAATCAAGTTGTAATGTGTCAAGAGGTAACGCAAATTGATAAAAGTAACAATTCAAGTGTGTTTGACATTTATTATTATCATCCTTAAGTAAACGCGGAAAATACAAACACACAAAATGACAAAATGACAAAGCAAAGGTTAAATTATATGTAAATGAGATGACAAAATTGGTGTATGATTTGACGCGGGTTTTTGGTTTATAACCGAAATAGACATCAAGGTAAATACGACAGGTTTTTCTAAATTTTCCAACGTGTGTAGATTAATTATGTCATTAAATGTAGGTAATCTTTGATTACAGTTCTTATCATTGTAACTTTTAATGAAAACACCTTGAACCAATCAGCGTAGGGCTTTCAACAATGTTACTAATTGTTTGTTATTGTATTTACTTAGTAATTTGTTTATCATTTCCTCACAAACTATTTAAACAATTAACTAATTAACTAAATACAGAATTGCTGAGTCATTGTTTTTGTAAATTGCTTCAATTGTTTTTTTTGCTTTATACTTAAATAGCTGTTTGTTGTTTAGTGTTTTTTTGTTTTATTTGAGAGAGGAAAGAGGAGAGAGGAGAGAGGAGAGAGGAGAGAGGAGAGAGGAGAG